>JARQOC010000001.1:160891857-161022284 GCA_033576535.1 Allobates femoralis
GGTTCTGGTGATGTGGTCATTTAATGATGGTGATTCTTGTGTTGTACTCCTGTATTGATGGTGGATCTGGTGATTTGGCAATTTACTGATTAATGTCCTGATTATATATTCCTGTACTGATGAACGTTTTGGTGTTGTATTCAAGTACTGATGGTGACTTGTTCATGATGCATTCAAATCAGACGAGAAACAAATCTTCATCTTGGTGGGGGCACCAAAGGGAAAATTTGCACAGGGCACCAATCAGCCTAAGGCCGGCCCTGCCTATGTGTATGCTTTAAGGATACAGGACTGTGTCTACCTACAGCAGTGTTTCCCAACTCCAGTCCTCAAGGCACACCAACAGGTCATGTTTTCAGGATTTCCTTAGGATTGCATAGGTGATAATTTAATCACTTGCACAGGGGATAATTCCATCATCTGTCTAATGATAAGGAAATCCTGAAAACATGACCTGTTGGTGTGCCTTAAGGACTGGAGTTGGGAAACACTGACCTACAGGACCACAGGTCTGCAGCCATCATTGTGTGTCTGTTATGCTTGTGCCAAGCCATTAATAGTCCTTATTCTGGATTCTTCTGTGCCATTCTTGTATGTGCATGTGATGGCGCTGACATCCTTGTGTTTGGGAGGTGGGGGTGCCGTTTTGAAGATCACCTCAGGCAATAGGGAGACTAGCTTCACCCCTGATCATAATTACCTGGTTAGGGGCACACTCAGAGGTGTCCCCACCCCACAAAGTTGAACTCCTAGCTACACCTCTAATGCAGTCAGAAGGTTAATAGTTACTATGACTAGCAGGCTTGGTCACCTGCCATATATTTAGTAAAGATATTAATTTGCAAAGAAAACAAAGCACTTAAACATGGAGATGTTATTACAGCATATTGAAGGATTCCTTCACCAGTTTCTTATATGATGCCCTATGCAGGGTCAGCAGCATTACAAGTACTCTTGGAAAAAGTCTTCGTAGAATGGCAGCATTTAATTTTTACCTTTAAAATGGTTTAAAATGTAATGTCAGGGGCTCACATACAGGTGCTCCAAATGTCAGGCATGCTTATAAAGACAGGCTTTAATTTGCAGACCTCATGTGATTTTTTCAGTCACATAGCATTTCTGGGGTTGCTAACCGTTTTGCAGAATCTTCTTTGTGATGCCTTTATTTTTCCCAAATACTACTAAAATACAGTCTAGCACATATTACTATTATCCATTACTTTTTGTATACAGAACCATGGATTTATTAATTGGCATACATGACTATCAGGATGAACAGCCGACTGGCGCCCCCTTATCCTCAGGAAAATAACTGAATTGGGGGAGGATAAATAAGTGAACACAGTTGCTCTGCTATTGGCTAATTATTGAGTTGCTCACAGTGAGGGTAATGTAATACATCACCAGCCCCAGCTCATGGAACATATATACAGTATACCTCCACACAGTCACCACCAAATTTCCACAATAATGCAAGAAATATTCTACAATCATTAGTCGTTTTACATGTAGACTGTACAGCCATTACTGGTAAAGTGGCGTAGGGTACTTTCAGATCTGTGTTTGCTTTCAGTTCAGATACATCAGGCAATCCAGAACTTTTGAACTTAAAGGGTTTTTTTCTTTTACATCTGCGTTTTTTTAAATCCGGCGGAATTCCTCCTTTTTTGAAAAAAAAAAACAGATGCAGCACACTTCTGCAGATTGCACATTGCATTCAGGCTAATGCATTTTGTATTGGAGTTCCGGATATGTGCGGCAAGGCAGACATGTGACACAGTGTAGTAATAATAAACAGGCAATGGCAAAGTTGTAGGCAATCTACACACAAATGGTTAACTAAAGGCAGCAGTGATGAAAAGTCAAACATGCTTGGACGGAATACTTAACATTGTTGCAGCAGAATTTATTGAACAACAGAAGTATTGCAAAGAATTGCAGAGAAATGGTTATCTGTAGGATTGCAATCTTGAACAAACAAACTGCATACTGTACTGTAGAGAAGTACTCTGATCTTGTGTTGCCTGCCCCACACTTGCACCATCTTGCTATGCCTCTGTCTTGCCCTTCTGTATCTCGTTCTCGAATCTCTAACCCCACCCCACCCTTCACAGTTGTTGCAGTCCTGGGAACTGCTCTGAAATAGTACCTGGTATCTACTACCAGCCCAGCAAATCTTCACCATCAGAGGCACTGAAGACCTGATAGACACTTTGCCATGCCCCTCCTGTGTAAGCACAGCCCATGGCCATTACACACCTGTACAGGGATCAGGTCTCTCACCCACTACCTTAACAAGAAAGATCAATAGATTCATAAAGAATATGAGGTAAAAAAAAAAACAAGGCTAACGCTCAAAGCAACTCCAAAGAGAACTAGCAAAAACAGAGAAAGAACAGAGTTTATAGCTCAAAAAGGTGCAGCATTTATTACAAGTTAATTGACACAAAGCACGGGAAAAATTTTCTGGCACAAAAAGGAGGGAAACAAAATAGAGTGGGCCAGACAAGGTCACCACAAATCGCAATACATGTGAAAAAATAACATAGATATTAATAATGACCGTCTCACATTGAGGCTCGTGCAACATAAAAAAAAAGTCCTCCCATTCATATAGCACACCAAATGCACAAACATCATATCTTTGGAAATAAATGCATACTACAAGTTGCATAATTAAGTGCATCAGTACATGGAAATATAGTGACTAGTGTTTCAGGTAAAGATGGCTGCCATCTAGGAATGTGAATGGCAGTTGCAAGACCATCATTGTACCATACACATGAAAGTGCAAAGGGGTGAAATTAAGGTTCATACAGCAGAGAGGATTAACCAGACCAAGGACTTCTTTTTTTTTAGGATCAGGTGATGATAAGTCACAAAACTTAATGATAAGCCATCCTCCTTGTTTCATGTTTAGCAACAATCTTTTTCAAGTTGCCCCCCTCCTGACATCCCCATGGATGACATCAATTCCCCTTACTTAAAGGGAACTGACTGCATCCGAAAATGACGAGGCAACGTTTTAAGAAGGCAAAAATCAAAGGAAGGCAAACTCAAAGGCATAGTAAACACCTTTAAAGGGGCCCAAAAGCTTTAAAACATAGCTCATACCATTTTACAGTGAAGCCCTGCTGTTTTGGCACAGCCATTAGCTTCATAGACTATTATACTTGCCAAGCTTCAGCACCGCTGTCACCCTGCTTCTGGGCCCGCTTATTAACCACATACATGTTCACTTCTTCCCCCACGTGATTGGTTAAAGTAAGAATTTAACCCGCCCACCCTCTCTGCCAGCATCTGTCATTGCTTACCGTAAACAGTACTGACTGGGCCCTGAAGCGCTTTATAAAAATAAATAAGTAGTTGAAAAAATTAGCATGGGATCTCCCCAAATTTTCATACCAGTCAAGATAAAGCACACGGCTGGGGGTTGGTATTGTAATCCTGGGGAGGCACATAGTTATTGCCCCCCTGCAAGGTAAATGAGTAAGTAAAACATCAATATAAATGTAATCATCTTCTTGATATAAGGGGAAGACATATTTCCCGATGTTACAGTAATATATACAATATATCCACAAAAAACTGGGACTACCATTAGGGCAAATCCGCTAGGAAACATGAGAATGACGAAGAGACAAAAAACTATCATATGCCCAAAATATATGAAGATATCAAAATATTTATTATTTATCAAAATGAGAGACACAGGGAGGTATGACAAGACCAATAGTGTATGATGAACCAGTGCAATCATGGAATACATATAATCAACGTGTTGATAAGATAGCACAAGACATCAGAAGATAATATAACTGGCACAACATCTGATGCATAGTAAAATGTGGCTTTTTAAAAATTATATAATAAACCTTTAATGGCACAATTGTCCAATAGTTAAAGTTATTTGCTTTTTTACTGCACAGTGGATTAACATAAATGGACTATATAGATATCAGAATGATATATAAAAGATAAGTACTGACTACAGATCAAAACAGTCCATATAGTTATAGGCAAACATAATCATTATTGCCTGAAGATGTAGTCTATATAGGATCATTATGACCATTGCAGCCAATAATATAACAAATTACATCTTATTAAACCACTAAAAAGACAAGCAGAAATACATATTATCTGATTAAACATGTACCGTACATATAATAAATGAATAATGCACATCTGAAGTCATAATAGACCTTGTACACAGAAGATACGGATAGACCATGCCAAGTGCCATGAGTAATGGTGGGTTTACACGCTGCAATATCGTTTCGATATCGCAACTCAATGGCGCGGGAGCGCGCAATTAGTGCACGTTCCTCCTGCATCGCATTGAATGTTTACACGCTGCGATATCGGAATACAACGTCCGTGCCATGTCTCCGCCTCCCAACCCAGGATCGCATAGTTAACATGGGAGTGAATGGGTGACGTATGAAATCGCATCGTAATTGGGCGTTTACACAGCACGATCCGGCTTCAATCGCTATGCAATATCGGAGCATTGAATAGCACGCTCATTCAATCCCCGATATCGCATTGACATCGTTCCTGCATCGTATTGGATGTTCACACCATACAACGCAGGAACGATTTCACCTCCGACGATTGAACCACGTGACTTTTGATTGAAATTGTACTACAATATCGCGACGTGTAAACCCGCCATAAGACTAGCATTTGCTGCATTCATTAGAAGCAGAAATTCTGGGCGCTTCACCTGGCTTTGCCTGATGCCCTTGTGCAGTGGCAGTTGGGGTAATAGAAGGAGTTAATGACAGCTT
The DNA here is from genome assembly GCA_033576535.1 of Allobates femoralis. NCBI lineage: Eukaryota > Metazoa > Chordata > Amphibia > Anura > Aromobatidae > Allobates > Allobates femoralis. The sequence continues at coordinate 160,896,651 of JARQOC010000001.1, forward strand.
AGAGTTGACAGCTCTCATCAAGCCCTACATTGGTAATGTCAGGCCTCTGAGACCCACCCATTACCAATCTGGTGAGTGAACAGTTAAAAAACACAGAGAAAAATCCTTTATTTAAAGTAAAACAAGCACATAATTGTCTTGTATCCATTTATTAACTCAATACTTACTCTCTGAGAGTAATCCACAATATGATGTACCTCAAACGAGCTCCAGCTGAGAGCAAAAGAGATTAGGCCATTGTCCCACACATCGGCATCACCCGGCATGGCCACACAGAGAGAAGAATGCACCTGCATGTATTTCTATGGAGCTGCATGCTCCTGTCCGGGGAGTGTGCGGCTGTTCCTGGTGATGGTCTACTGTGTCTGCTCACAGCAAGCAGCTCACACACATGGAGAGTCAGCTGTAGGAGCGGTGACGGCAGACAGTTCATCGGAGGTCACAACTTAAGTACTGTGGGAATAGTGTCAGCTTCGAACTCAGATGAACTCTCTGATGGCACCACTCTCAAAACCATAGTATTCAAAAGGGATGGAGTGTTGTTTGGTCTGCACTGCTACAAAGTCACAAAGCCCAAATCTTCAGGTACTTAGGTTTATTGGATCCATCCAACGCGTTTCAGAGCCTGCTATGCTCCATCAGGGAATGTATGGAGTTACAGTGACATTACACCATATATATATACTTTACTAAGAGATAACGCCTCAATCACATGATCATGACATCAGTGGGAGTGTGTTGTTACGTCATGATGAAATTTGATCCACTGCATATCAGGCTCTGTCGGCAGTCTTAGGGTATGTGCCCTCAGTCCTTGCAGACCTTTAAGCAGTCCTGAACGCAGGAAAACCTGAACTGCTTTCAAGGATCTTAGAGTCCTTGCCAGAAGATTTGCTGCGTTCAGGTCCTGCGTTTTTATCGCGTTTTTTGCGCGTTTTTTGTGCGTTTTTGCTGCCTCTTTTGATGCTGCGTTTTTCCAGCGGTTTTGCCATTGTCTGCAGCAAAAACGCAGGAAAAATAGAACATGTCAATTCTCTCCCATCCACAGCAAAACCACAGGGGTTTGACAGTTCTTGACACTTGCAAAACCAATGTGTGGGCACAGCATTTCTGTGAAACATATTGGTTTTTCTGGGAATCAAATCCGCAGGAACAAATTAGCATACATTACCATAAAACCAATGGTGAACTGCATGCACAAACTGCAGCAAAAACACAACAAAAACGTCCTGTGGGCACATACCCTTAGGACACATTTCATACCAACTATACATAAAAACATTCTATACAACATTAAAGACATAATTCATTCATAATTAATTAGCATCAAATTTATAAAAACATTATTTAATAATTTCATACATTTTTATTATTTTTATCTTATATTCTAAATATTTATTTAAAAAAATGATGTCATGATCATGTGATTGAGGCGTTACTTCTTAGTAAAGTATATATTTACAGTATATGCTGTAATGTCACTGTAACTCCATACATTCCCTGATAAAGGAGCATAGCAGGTTCTGAAACACGTTGGATGGATCCAATAAACCTACGTAACTGAAGATTTGGGCTTCGTGTCTTTGTAGCAGCGCAGACCCAACAACACACCATCCCTTTTGAATCCTAGGATTGCCTACCATGTTGCACATGGAAGTGTGTGTCTCGCGGCAGCTACTTGATGTGTTTTATACTGGTTGTGTGTCGCACAACCTAAAAAGGTGAGCAGTTACATTTAGCGGCTTCAAGCCCTCTCCTTATATATAACGATAAGACCCTATTGCGCTTGCTTCCTTTGCAGATTTAATTACTCTCAAAACCATGGCTCTGCATGCAGTCAGTGTAAGTGCTGATTGTAATGTAACCAGTCATTGCCATTTAGCAGAGCTGAGAAGATTCGGGGTACATCATTGTGGATTTACTGTCAGAGAGTATGTTTGGGGTTAATAAATGGGTAGAAGTGTTGCATGATATATTTCAAATAAAAAGATTTTCTGTGTCTGTTTTCTTTCAAATAAAGGATTTTTCTTTATGTGTCTGTTTTTTACATATTTCCTGATAGAATTTGTGATGTATGGGTCTCAGAGGCCTGAACATTTCTATCAAGGGCTTGATGATAGCAGTCAATTCTTATCTGATATTTACCCCTTCTATTACCCCGTTTGGAGATGAACCAGGGCAGGGCAGTATCTAAGAGTGGGGCAGCTGCAGTCTTCTATTTTTAGGCTGGGATAAGCAGGAAAACAGTGGAACAGAGTATCCAAACCGTGCTACCGCCTGAAGATAATATTCACTTCCAAAACTCAGAAAATTTGATGGAGATTTTTTTTTATATTCTACGCGTTTCAGGGGTACAAGCCCACTTCTTCATGAAAATATCACAAATGTGATGGTACATCTGTGATTTTTTTTCCTGAAGAAGGGGGCAATTACCACCGAAATACGTACAAAGTAAAATAAATCACCATCAAATTTTCTGAGTTTTGGAAGTGAATATTATCTTCAGGCAGTAGCGCGGTTTGGATACTCTGTTCCACTGTTTTTCTGCTTATCACTTTAGAAGTTGGGGGAGCTGCTGCATCAGGATTAAAATCAGCATATCTTGTTTGGTGTGACTTTGCCTGTCACAACATGGAAAAGGTGAGCAATATCCTATTTTTATTTTCCCCTTGACCACACAGGTATACCCTATTTGAGCTTTCTCCTTTCCAGACATTGCATCTGATTTTTAGGCTGGGGAAGACCAATAACCAGGGCTCTTCCCATCTTGAGAGTACTGTTAGCTTTAGCTTGGCTGGTTTTCCAAAATGAAGGGGGAAACATAAGACATTTTTTTTACTAATTCATTCTTTTTAGCTAAATACAAGTCCAACACACCTTTCAGTGCCACAAGAAAGGCATTAAGGGTGCACGCTTACAATATATAGGGAGGTGGGACATTATATATTCATTTTACATGCAAGTATGAATGTATGTATCAATTTATGTCTGTATTTATCTATCTATTCTTTTTTCTATATATCTGTCCATCCTTTCCATCTATCTATAAATCTATGTATTCTTTCATCTATTATTCTATACACATATCATCTAGTCTTTCTATGTACTTATATATTCATCCATCCATCCATCCATCAGCTTGAACAGCTGAAAACTCGAAGAACCTTTAAAGGGAACCTGTCACCTAATCTATGGCCCCTAAACTATCACTACCTGCCCCTACAGACCCTAACTAGCTCCCTAACCATCCCTGGCTGACGTAATATGGCTTTATATAAGGTGAAATAAACACTTTATAAACTTACATGATCAGTGCCAGTGGGGCGTTCCTGACAGTAGGGCGGGGTCCCCAGAGCCGCGCTCCCCCCGCCTCGCTCCCTTCCTAACGCCCTAATGGGCGGCATTATCGATTTGAAGAGCGGGGAAGCCCATTGGAATCTTCCCGCCCCGCTCTTCATGACGCGGCCGGAGACCGCGTCATTTCCGGGTCCGCGCATGCGTAGTGCGCCGGGTGAAGCTGACCGGAATCGCAGCGTCGCTAGGCAACGACCGGCGTCTTCGGAAGGTGAGTATCGGCGGCCCCCCCCCTCCCAAACCAGCCCATATATATGTGTGTGTAATCCACATGTACATATGGATTACACACACACATATATACATTCACTTTGATTAGGCACATTTCATATGTGCATCTATATATATATGAAATGTGCCTAATCAAAGTGAATGTATATATGTGTGTGTGTAATCCATATGTACATGTGGATTACACACACATATATATGGGCTGGTTTGGGAGGGGGGGGGGCCGCCGATACTCACCTTCCGAAGACGCCGGTCGTTGCCTAGCGACGCTGCGATTCCGGTCAGCTTCACCCGGCGCACTACGCATGCGCGGACCCGGAAATGACGCGGTCTCCGGCCGCGTCATGAAGAGCGGGGCGGGAAGATTCCAATGGGCTTCCCCGCTCTTCAAATCGATAATGCCGCCCATTAGGGCGTTAGGAAGGGAGCGAGGCGGGGGGAGCGCGGCTCTGGGGACCCCGCCCTACTGTCAGGAACGCCCCACTGGCACTGATCATGTAAGATTATAAAGTGTTTATTTCACCTTATATAAAGCCATATTACGTCAGCCAGGGATGGTTAGGGAGCTAGTTAGGGTCTGTAGGGGCAGGTAGTGATAGTTTAGGGGCCATAGATTAGGTGACAGGTTCCCTTTAAAGATTTTAAAATCTTTAAAGATGTTAAAATCTTAAAAAAATAGCAGGTCACAGCCGCTCCAGGAGTAGCGCCACTGTTAAAAGCGCCACTCCTGGTACATCACCCCAGCACTCCCACTGCCCTGGTGTATTGGCAAGCGGGGTAAGGGCACACAAATTACCACACCAATAAATATTTTATTTGAAAACAAATTCTCCAATACATTCCTCTTTCACCATTTTTTTAAATTAAAATCCCTTTTTTTTTTTTTTTTTTTTTTTTTTTTTTTTTTTTTTTTTTAAATCTCCCATTCCACCCAACAACAAAAAAGCATGTAAGGAAATTAAAATGAAAAAACAAACCAAGATCAAACCTAGATAAATCCTGAAGTAGTCTATCCCTATTAGGAGGTGCTTGGTCAATGTGTAGGAAGCTTTACTAGTTGTCAGGCCTCCTTGTTCTCTGTGCCTTGTTATGTAGTATTAATCATGCCTGTGTTTCCTTGCCTGCCAGTCACCACCAGCCATCATCATCTGCTGAGCTTACCCATCCCTGCCAGTCATAGACAGTCCTTGTCAAGCTGCTGTGTCGGAACTTGGTCTTATCCTCCTGTGACTGTCTGTCCCTGTCTGCTCTCCGTTAGGGGTTATGCTCCCCACTATGTCTTTTGGTGCCAGCTGCTGGGATTACAAGAGCCCCAGTTGCTGCCCTCCATTAGCTACCTATCGGTAAAGCCTATCTTCACCTCTCGTGGCTATAGTAAAGACTCGGTGGTTGGTGAGGGGTGCTCCTTCAGGCCAGTGATTGGTACCTTAGGACCAATGGATCTACTAACCCTCAGGATCGCCACGATGGGTGTGACAGTTCCCAAGGAAGCAGAAAGTTGTGTCGCCACTTTATGGGGCTAGGATATTATTATTATTATTTATTTATATAGCGCCATTAGATTCCATGGCACTTTACATATGGAAAGTGTTGACGATGACAGGTACAATATATATGGACATATGGACAATCAAGTCGTACAGATACAGGTGGGGAAAGAGCCCTGTCCGCAAGGGCTCACAGTCTACGAGGGAATGGGTGGGGATACATTAGGAGGGGGTGGTGCCTATCGAGAGATAGTTTGGTTGATCGGGTCTCATTGTAGGGTGTAGGCTTGATGGAAGAGGTGAGTCTTCAGGTTTCTTTTGAAGGTTCCCAGGGAAGGTGAGTGTCTAAAGTGTTGAGGCAGAGAGTTCCAGAGTACAGCAGAAGCACGGGAGAAATCCTGTATCCGGTTGTGAGAAGAGGAGATGAGATGTGAGTAGAGGAGGTGCTCTTGTGAGGATCACAGGTTGCTTGAGGGTAGGTATCAGGAGACCATGTCAGAGATGTAAGGAGGGGACAGGTTGTGGATAGCTTTGTATGTCATGGTTAGTGTTTTAAACCGGGATCTCTGAGAAGTGGGGAGCCTGTGAAGGGCTTGGCATAGGTGGGAGACGGAGGAGTAGCGGGAAGTCAGATAGATTATCCTGGCAGCGAAGGTTAGGCTAGATTGGAGAGCTGCAAGAGAGATAGTGGGGAGGCCAGTAAGTAGGCGCATGCAGTAGTCAAGGTGGGAGATGATGAGAGCGTAAATGAGTGTTTTAGCAGTGTCGTAGTCAAGGAAAGTGCGAATCCGGGAAATGTTTTTGAGCTGGAGTCGGCAGGAGGTAGCAACGGCTTGAAGGAGAGGTAAGAGTTGAGGATTACCCTGAGGCACTTGGCGTGGGGGGACTGGGGAGAGTGAGCAGTCATTGACAAAGATGGATAGGTCAGGTAGTGGGGGAGAGTGGCTTGGGGGGAAGACAATGAACTCAGTTTTATCCATGTTCAGCTTAAGTAAGCGAGCAGAGAAGAAGGATGAGATGGCGGACAGGCATAGTGGAATTTTGGAAAGTAGAGAGGTGATGTCGGGGCCAGACAGGTAGATCTCAGTGTCGTCGGCGTAGAGATGGTACTGAAGGCCGTGGGACTCAATGAGTTGCCCAAGGCCAAGAGTGCAGATGGAGAAGAGTAGCAGTCCCAGTGCTGAGCCTTGGGGGACACCGACAGATAGGGGGTAGGGCGAAGAGAAGGTGTGGGAGTGGGTTAAGCTGAAAGTCTGGTCCATTAGGTATGAGGAGATCAAGGAGAGGGCTAGGTCAGTGATGTCAAGAGATTCCAGGATCTGAAGTAGAAGGGAATGGTCAACAGTGTCGAAGGCGGCAGATAGGTCCGAGGAGGAGGATGGAGTGGTGTTGGTTGCTTTTGGCGGTTAGTAGGTCATTGGTGACTTTGGTTAGGGCTGTTTCAGTGGAGTGGTGGGGTCGGAAACAGGATTGTAGGCAGTCAAGGAGGGAGGAGCAGGAGGAGAGGTAGAAGGACAGTTCTGAATGGATGTGCTGTTGAAGTAGTTTTGATGCAAAGGGGAGAAGAGCTATGGGACGATAGTTTGACACAGATGATGGGTCGAGGGAGGGTTTCTTGAGGTTCCCTTTAATGTGTATTAGGAGCTTTTGTGAGGAAGACTCTGTGACCCAGTTTGAAGGTACGTGCCCCAGCAGCAGGCTTCCTCGTGTTCTAGATGCAGTGTGTTTTCTCTTACAAAGATGTGAGTGTTCTCTGCAGGAGAACACAGCATGCCCATGATCAGGACTGAGCACAGTGGAATTTCGCTGTGTTCTCCCATTGAGAACACGTGTATCTCCGCAAGCATAAATTAGAGACGTAATTAAGGGGTGAATTCAACTTGACAAATCAATTATGAGAAGAAATGGGTGCTACAAATTGCTGATAAAATAGCAAGCATAAATTTACATGCTGTGGCTTGGGAAGCTGCATCGAATGTCAGTTTACAGAGCATCTACAAGAAGCACAGTAGGCACGAGATTTCTATAAGTCCCATCCACTGTGCTTGAATGTGCTTGTACTGTACAACACAACGTTTTGGATGCAGTGAAAACATGCTGTGTACAAAACGCTACTATTCCTGATCATGCACACTCATCCTAATAGACTGTGTGGCAGAAGGAACAGCACTGACCTCTTCACATGTTATCACTACCTTTGGTTTGTAAAAGCTATTTAAACTAGGCACAAGACTTAACCCTTTAACTGCCTGGCTTAAAACGCAGTACTCAAAGTCAGTTGTAGGCAGGACACCAAAGGGTTAAATCCATTGTCAGTGATAAAAGGAGGGGGGAGGAGAAGAAGCTGTAGCGCCTGCCACAGTACCTACTGTTATCCCCGCTGCCGGAAGTTCAGTGGTCACAGCTTACTCAACCATAGATCTGGCCAGTGCCATCTGCCAGTACTCAGTGTCCTGCCCTGAGGCCACTCTCTCAGAATCTGTGTCACCTCCCTTCCGGGTATGTGCATGCAACATGTCCCCTTTTCTTAAAGGGCCAATGCCCTAACCTGTAAGTGATTCCTAGCCTATGGCTGAGAAGCACAGTGTATTTAGGGCACCTTCACCCATTGGGAGGTGCCTGGGAAACACGCTCTTACCGCTTGACACATTGCTTGTTCTCAGATCCATGTCCTGTATTCTTGTGTCCTGCTCCTGCTTACCCTGTACCTGTTGTCGTGCGCCTTGTCCTATAATACTGTGTCTCATCCTAGAGTCCTGCCTGCATTTTCTGTGCCTTTACCAAGTCTTCACTTGCCTGCATCTGCTATGCGGTGTACTGCACCTACTTGCTACCATAGAGTCCCATGCTACCATCAGCTTCTGCCATTCAGCTCTACCACCTACTCCAGAGACCGTCTGCTAGAGCTGACCCCCAGGTGTCAGCAGTCATGCCATTTAGACCCCCTGAGGCTGTATCTGGTGACCACAAACCAGCTAACTTTGTCACCTCAAGTGGTTACATCAAAAGTCTTGGTGGCCTCCCAGTCTGCAAAATTCACACAATTGTCACAAGCTGTTTTTCCGTCTGTGACTCGCTCAGCTGCTCTTGCTTGACTAAGTCACAAATGAGAATTACCCTGACTAGCTGCATCCAGGGGTGAACTTAGCCTCTGTGCTGCCTGAGGTGAACTGCAAAACGGCGCCCCCACCACCACCACCACCACCACCACCACACTAGTACATTTTTTTAATCGGTAGAAATAAATCTGGTTCATACACAGCTTTATCTGTCCTGTAAAAATGAGAACAATAGTGGATATTTTAATTTTAAGAAATAGAAAAAAAGATGTCCAAATACAAGGACGTCAGCGCCATCACACGCATATACAAGAAACACACAGGAATACAGAACAAGGGTCATTAATGGCAATGGCAAGTTTGGCACAAACATACAGACACACAATGATGGCTGGCAGAGTAGGTGCGTGCCTGGCTGCATCAGCGCTACCCACCCCATCTTCCTCCTTCACATACTGAGGATAGAAATAAGCAGAAGTCAAGTCACAATGAGAGATTAATCCCTGCAAAGCACAGGGATCTAAATAGGCAAACAGGACGTGGGAGGAGCGGAGGGTCGCATGTAGTTGCTGGAATGAAGAAGCGGCCGACCACTGTCAAAATCGGCCCATCTGACATGAATTGCCAAATGATCAGTCTGGCCCTGCAGACAGTACTCCGGAGTTCAACAGAAGCCAAGATGCAGCCTAACAAACCAACTCCAGCTCAGTCCCCAGAACTCACTCAAAAAGGGTTAGTCTCCAACAAATTCAGGACATAGCTGTGAGTCCTAGAAAGCCTTAAATATGCCAAGAAAGTTCAACATATTGAAAGATGCCAGGATATTTGCACAGCCTGATGTGGAGCAGAGCCAAAACCAGGGACAGGAGTGTAACAACTAGTTCCTCAGCTGAAACACAGCATGTCGATGTGAAGATAAAATCAAATTTTTATCTTTTGCATCATCGCGGCAGTCACTTGGAAACATATGATCATCTTACACGTAAGGAATTTGAGTCTCTCCAACTGTAATGAAAATCCTAGTAAAGATAACCTCATCAAAGCAGAATGTGCTGCACTTAAATTACTCAACAACAATGATAAGGTAAAAAATGTTTGTACTGTATTAGCCAGTAGATAGAAAAATATTGGAATCTGAGAGTCCTCCGTGGTTGATACCTCTTAATGGCTAACTGAAAAGATGGTAAACGTAGCAAGCTTTCGGGGTACTATGGCCCCTTTATCAGGCTGATAATGACAACTCCCTAGCCTGACTCTGCTTTATGTCACCTATTGTATTCACTACAGCATTTAAAGGGAACCTGACCCCTAAAAATGAGCCCCCAGCCTTTTAAGACCTGTCCCTGTACCATCCTAATTGATTTCTAGCCATCTCTTGGTCTGAAAAATGGCTATTTGTAAAGTTTAAAAAAGTTAGTTTTTAAACCTGCAGAACAGCGGCTTCTCATTTCTTGAGAAGTCACACAGGGCGTTCTCTGTGGCTACTCCTCGCCGCCTGCAATGTAATTATTCACGCCCCTATGGGCGGGCTAAACAATACAGTGCCTCCTCGTCACTGTAGATGGGCGGTATAGCCGCTATGACGCTAATCGCGTCACATCCGGCTATACTGACTTCTGTACACCCAATGGGTGTACTGCTTACTTCGTGATGCGCATTGCGCATTCGCGAGCTTGGTTTGCTGCAGCTTATCTGTGATGAGCTGCCGTAGACCAATCTCGCACATGTCCGCAGGCACCCAAAGGTCCTCCATCCACTCTCCTCGCTGTATGCTGGGTTTGACGAGAGTGGCGCAGTAGGGATGACGTTATCACTGCGCCCAGCGGTCACATGTAGAACCCGCCGGCATACAGCGAGGAGAGTGGACGGAGGACCTAGGGTGCCTACGGACATCGGAGGGTGAGATCAATGCGGAGGCAGGGGGCCTCTGTATACCGAAGGGGGGCCGTGTGGCAGCAGGGGGGCCTCTGTATACTGATGGGGGGCCGTGTGCCAGCAGGGGTGCCTCTGTATACCGATGGGGGGGCCGTGTGCCAGCAGGGGAGGCCTCTGTATATTTATACATAAATTTAAATGGATAAAAACCACTTTTGCCAGATATTACATGTACAATTGTTCAACAGAATTCCTTTTTAAATAGGATTTTAGCAAAAATATCGATCTTGGTTTTACAAAAAATTCTTACGTGATGGAAAAAAATGGAGGTCATTTTCGTAATCAGCACACCAAATTACATCAAAATCAGTGAAAACGTATCTTGTATTTTTTCATCGCAGGTCTGTGTTATTCCTTTTCACCTGCTGTACATTGAATTTAATATAAGATTCTGGAAGAAAACTGCAGTGTTTCTCCTGTCTTACGAAGTAATCGTTCTGGCCGAGTTTAAAGCTGTCTGTTGGCGCCTATGTGGGGTAAATACAAGCATACAATTATTTAAGGGACTGGTAATTAGAGTGCTTGGGATTTGCAGCCTCTTGGAAGATACAGAACAGTGAAAAGGAATCCTGTTACCAGGGGTGGTATACAGCATACAATCCAGAGGAAGGACTATCTATAGGGCTAATGTAAAGCCGCAACATAGCAGACATTTCCTGTGCACTGCAGCTCAGAAGTGCACAGTGAAAAGGATTATCTGTGACCCGGGATTTGTATACAGTTCATAATCAGTAAAAGAACCTGTTACCAGTAGTGGTATACTGCATACAATCCAGAGAAAGGATTACCTATAGCAGGGGTCTCAAACACGCGGCCCCCGGGCCGCATGCGGCCCGCGAGGCTTCACACTGCGGCCCGGGGCTCCATAGAAACAAAAGCCATGCCCCGGTTCATTATGCAGGGAGCCGCCGCGGTGACTTCCGGGTCCCGCCTACACAAGCTCCTTCACACTTGTACATCAATGAGAGGCGGCGGACCAATCAGAAGCCTCCTGACGCCGACGTCAGCGGCAGGCTTCTGATTGGTCCGCCGGCCGCCGGCTTGCATTGATGTACAAGCCGTGAAGGAGCTTGTGTGGGCGGTACCCGGAAGTCACGATAGCCCGGGAACCGCGGCGGCTCCCTGCATACGCATAATGGACAACAGAATCACAGCATCACAGCATCATAAAGGTGTGTTTGATTGAGAGTGTGTGAATGAGTGTATTTGTGAGTGTGTATGTGTGTGTCAGCTGTGATGGTGAGGAGGAGGACAGAGGAGGCAGTTATGGTGAGGAGGAGGAGGACAGAAAAGGCAGGTGTGATTGTGAAGAGGACAGAAGGGGCAGGTGTGATTGTGAAGAAGACAGAAGGGGCAGATGTGATTGTGAGGAGGGCGGAGGAGGCAGTTATGGTGAGGAGGAGGATGGAGGGGGCAGGTGTGATTGTGAAGAGGACAGAAGGGGCAGATGTGATTGTGAGGAGGACGGAGGAGGCAGTTGCTATGGTGAAGAGGACAGAAGGGGCAGGGTTTTGATAGTGAAGAGGACAGAAGGGGCAGGTGTGATTGTGAAGAGGACAGAGGGGGCAGGTGTGATTGTGAAGAGGACAGAAGGGGCAGGTGTGATTGTGAAGAGGACAGAAGGGGCAGATGTGATTGTGAGGAGGACGGAGGAGGCAGTTGCTATGGTGAAAGGGACAGAAGGGGCAGGTTTGATGGTGAAGAGGACAGAAGGGGCAGGTGTGATTGTGAAGAGGACAGAGGGGGCAGGTGTGATTATGTGAAGGAGGACAGAAGGGGCAGGGGTGATTGTGAAGAGGACAGAAGGGGCAGATGTGATTGTGAGGAGGACGGAGGAGGCAGTTGCATGGTGAAGAGGACAGAAGGGGTAGGTGTGATGGTGAAGAGGACAGAAGGGGCAGGGTGATTGTGAAGAGGACAGAGGGGGCAGGTGTGATTGTGAAGAGGACAGAGGGGGCAGGTGTGATTGTGAAGAGGACAGAGGGGGCAGGTGTGATTGTGAAGAGGACGAAGGGGCAGATGTGATTGTGAGGAGGACGGAGGAGGCAGTTATGGTGAGGAGGAGGATGGAAGGGGGCAGGTGTGTGATGTGAGGAGGAGGACAGAGGGGGCAGGTGTGATTGTGAAGAGGACAGAAGGGGAGTGTGATTGTGGAGGGAGGCGGAGGAGGCAGGTTGCTATGGTGAAGAGGACAGAGGGGGCAGGTAGGTGTGATGGTGAAAGAGGGACAGAAGGGGCAGGTGTGATTGTGAAGAGGACAGAGGGGGCAGGTGTGATTGTGAAGAGGACAGAAGGGGCAGATGTGATTGTGAGGAGGACGGAGGAGGCAGTTTGCTATGGTGAAGAGGACAAGAGAAAGGGCAGGTGTGATTGGGAAGAGGACAGAAGGGGCAGGTGTGATTGTGAAGAGGACAGAAGGGGCAGGTGTGATTGTGAAGAGGACAGAAGGGGCAGATGTGATTGTGAGGAGGAACAGAGGAGGCGTTGCTATGGTGAAGGAGGACAGAAGGGGCAGGTGTGATGGGTGAAGAGGACAGAAGGGGCAGGTGTAGTGATTGTGAGAGGACAGAGGGGGCAGGTGTGGATGTGTGAAGAGGACAGAAGGGGCAGATGTGATTGTGAGGAGGACGGAGGAGGCAGTTGTGCTATGGTGAAGAGGACAGAAGAGGCAGGTGGTGATGGTGAAGAGGACAGAAAGGGGCAGGTGGTGATTGTGAGGAGGACGGAGGAGGCAGTTATGGTGAGGAGGAGAAGGATGGAGGGGGCAGGTGTGATTGTGAGGAGGAGGAAGGCAGGGGGCAGGTGTGATTGTGAAGAGGACGAAGGGGCAGGATTGGGTGAGGAGGACGAGGGGAGGGTGTGTGCGATGGCATGGGTGAAGGATTGAGAGAGGGGGTGTTGAGGGGGGAGTATGGGAGGGGAGGTTTGAGGAGATGAGGGGCAGGTGTGATGGTGAGAGGACGGAAGGGGCAGGTGTGATTGTGAAGAGGACAGAGGGGGCAGTTGTGATTGTGAAGAGGACAGAAGGGGCAGATGTGATTGTGAGGAGGAAGGGAGGGTGAGTTGTAGGTGGAAGAGGACAGAAGAGGAGGGTGATGGTGAAGAGGACAGAAGGGGCAGGTGTGATTGTGAAGGGAGACGGGGAGGGTTGATTGTGAAGAGGACAGAAGGGCAGTGTGATGTGAGGAGGACAGAGGGCAGTTGCTATGGTGAAGAGGACAGAAGGGGCAGGTGTGATGGTGAAGAGGACAGAAGGGGCAGGTGTGATTGTGAAGAGGACAGAGGGGGCAGGTGTGATTGTGAAGAGGACAGAAGGGGCAGGATGGATTGTGAAGAGGACAGAAGGGGCAGATGTGATTGTGAGGAGGGACGGAGGAGGCAGTTATGGTGAGAGAGGAGGATGGAGGGGGCAGGTGTGATTGTGAAGAGGACAGAAGGGGCAGATGTGATTGTGAGGAGGAACGGAGGAGGCAGTTGCTATGGTGAAGAGGACAGAAGGGGCAGTGTGATGTGAAGAGGAAGAAGGGGCAGGTGTGATTGTGAAGAGGACAGAGGGGGCAGGTGGATGTGTTGTGAAAGGACAGAGGGGCAGGTGTGATTGTGAAGAGGACAGAAGGGGCAGATGTGATTGTGAGGAGGACGGAGGAGGCAGTTGCTATGGTGAAGAGGACAGAAGGGGAGGTGTGATGGTGAAGAGGACAGAGAGGGGCAGGTGTGATTGTGAAGAGGACAGAGGGGGCAGGTGTGATTGTGAAGAGGACAGAAGGGGCAGGTGGATTGTGAAGAGGAAGAAGGGGCAGATGTGATTGTGAGGAGGACGGAGGAGGCAGGTTGTGATTGTGAAGAGGACAGAAGGGCGATGTGATTGTGAGGAGGACAGAAGGGGCAGGTGTGATGGTGAAGGGGACAGAGGGGCAGGTGTGGATTGTGAGGAGGACAGAGGGGCAGGTGTGATGTGAGAGGACAGAGGGGCAGGTGTGATTGTGAAAGGACGAGGGGGCAGGTGTGATGTGAGGAGGCGGAGGGGCAGTTATGTGAGAAGGAGGAGAGGGGCAGGTGATGTGAGGAGGACAGAGGGGCAGTGTGATTGTGAGGAGGACAGAGGCAGTTGATGTGAGAGGACGAGGGGCAGTTGTAGTGAAGAGGACAGAAGGGGCAGTTGATGTGAAGAGGACAGAGGGGCAGTGTGATTGTGAAGAGGACAGAGGGCAGTGTGATTGTGAAGAGGACAGAAGGGCAGATGTGATTGTGAGGAGGCGGAGGAGGCAGTTGCTATGGTGAAGAGGACAGAAGGGCAGTTGATGGTGAAGAGGACGAAGGGAGTGTATTGTGAAGAGGACAGAGGGCAGTGTGATTGTGAAGAGGACAGAAGGGGCAGTGTGATTGTGAGAGGAGAGGGAGTTGTTGTGAGGGACGAGGGGCAGTTGTGGTGAAGAGACAGAAGGGGAGTTGATGTGAAGAGGACAGGGCAGTGTGATTGTGAAGGGACAGAGGGGCAGTGTGATTGTGAGAGGACGGGGGCAGTTGTTGTGAGAGGAAGAGGCAGGTGTGATGTGAAGAGACAGAAGGCAGTGTGATTGTAGAGGAGGAGAGGCAGTTATGGTGAGGAGGAGGTGGAGGGGGCAGGTTGATTGTGAGGAGGAGGACAGAGGGCAGTGTGTTGTGAGAGGACAGAGGGCAGATTGATTGTGAGGAGGACGGAGGAGCAGTTGCAGGTGAAGAGGACAGAAGGGCAGTGTGATGGTGAAGAGGACAGAAGGGCAGGTGTGATTGTGAAGAGGACAGAGGGCAGGTGTGATGTGAGAGACAAGGGCAGATGTGATTGTGAGGAGGACGAGAGGCAGTTGCTATGGTGAAGAGGACAGAGAGGCAGGTGTGATGGTAGGGGGCAGTTGCTATGGTGAAGAGGACAGAAGGGGCAGGTGTGATGGTGAAGAGGACAGAAGGGGCAGGTGTGATTGTGAAGAGGACAGAGGGGGCAGGTGTGATTGTGAAGAGGACAGAAGGGGCAGGTGTGATTGTGAAGAGGACAGAAGGGGCAGATGTGATTGTGAGGAGGACGGAGGAGGCAGTTGCTATGGTGAAGAGGACAGAAGGGGAGGTGTGATGGTGAAGAGGACAGAAGGGGCAGGTGTGATTGTGAAGAGGACAGAGGGGGCAGGTGTGATTGTGAAGAGGACAGAAGGGGCAGGTGTGATTGTGAAGAGGACAGAAGGGGCAGATGTGATTGTGAGGAGGAGGAGGAGGCAGGTGTGATTGTGAGAGGACAGAAGGGCAGATGTGATTGTGAGGAGGACAGAAGGGGCAGGTGTGATGGTGAAGGGGACAGAAGGGGCAGGTGTGATTGTGAGGAGGAAGAAGGGGCAGGTGTGATTGTGAGGAGGACAGAGGGGCCAGGTGTGATTGTGAGAAGGACGGAGGGGGCAGGTGTGATTTAGGAGGACGGAGGGTGCAGGTGTGATGCTGAGAAGGAGGACGGAGAGGCAGGTGTGATGGTGAGGAGGAGGACGGAGGAGGCAGTTGTTATGGTGAGGAGGATGGAAGAGGCAGGTGTGATGGTGAGAGGAGGACGGAGGAGGCAGTTGTTATGGTGAGGAGGATGGAGGAGGCAGGTTGTGATTGGTGAGGAGGACAGAGAGAGGCAGTGGTTATGGTGAGGAGGATGAGAGAGGGCAGGTGTGATGGTGAGGAGGAGGAGGACAGAGGAGGCATGTGTGATGGTAAGGAGGACAGAGAAAGCAGTTGTTATGGTGAGGAGTAGAAGGTTGGAGGAGGGGCAGGTGTGATGGTGAGGAGGAGGACGGAGGGGCAGTTATGGTGAGGAGGATGGAGGGGGCAGGTGTGATGGTGAGGAGGACAGAGGGGGCAGGTGTGATGGTGAGGAGGAGGACAGAGGGGCAGTGTGATGGTGAGGAGGAGGATGGAGGAGGCAGTTGTTATGGTGAGGAGGATGGAGGAGGCAGGTGTGATGGTGAGGAGGAGACGGAGGAGGCAGTTGTTATGGTGAGGAGGATGGAGGAGGCAGGTGTGATGGTGAGGAGGAGGATAGAGGAGGCAGTTGTTATGGTTAGGAGGATGGAGGAGGCAGGTGTGATGGTGAGGAGGACTACGGAGGAGGCAGTGGTTATGGTGAGGAGGATGGAGGAGGCAGGTGTGATGGTGAGGAGGAGGAGGACAGAGGAGGCAGGTGTGATTGGTAAGGAGGACGGAGAGAAAGCAGTTGTTATGGTGAGGAGTAGAAGGTTGGAGGGGGCAGTGTAGGTGGATGGTGAGAGGGGAGGACGGAGGGGCAGGTGTGATGGTGAGGAGG
This sequence comes from Allobates femoralis, assembly GCA_033576535.1. Lineage (NCBI taxonomy): Eukaryota > Metazoa > Chordata > Amphibia > Anura > Aromobatidae > Allobates > Allobates femoralis. The sequence continues at coordinate 160,913,027 of JARQOC010000001.1, forward strand.
AGGAGGGGGCAGGTGTGATGGTGAGGAGGACGGAGGGGGCAGGTTGTGATGAGGAGGACGGAGGGGCAGGTGTGATGTGAGAGGAGAAGGGGCAGGTGTGATGGTGAGGAGGAGGACGCAGGAGGCAGGTGTGATGTGAGGAGGACGCAGGGGCAGGTGTGATGGTGAGGACGGAGGGGGCAGGTGTGATAGTGATGTGTGTGAGTCTGAGTGTATAGTGTGAGTGTGTGTATGTGTGAGTTTGTGTAAGGGCCGCTTCACACTGCGGCATGATCCGGTCCGGTTCTGTCCGGGAGGACCCAGACAGCTGCGGACCGGATCATCACAAGGACTGGGGGCTATTATGCCCTCCGGTCTGACCTGTCAGCGGCTGCAGCTGCGTGCGCTGCGCACAGGACGAGGGCATAATAGCCCCCAGTCCTGTGTGATGATCCGGTCTGCAGCTGTCTGGGTCCTCCCGGACAGAATCGGACGGATCATGCTGCAGTGTGAAGCGGCCCTTAGTGTGTGTGTGTGTGTGAATGTCTGAGTGTGTGAATGTGTGTATGTGTGAATGTATGATTTGTGTGAATATGTCTGAGTGTGCGTATATGCGTGTGTGTATATGTGAGTGAGTATGTGTGTGAATGGAGTATGTTGTGTGTATATGTGAGTGAATATGTGAGTGTGTGTGTTGTGTGTGAATGTATGAGTATGTGTGTGTATATTGTATGTGTGAGTGTTGTGAGGCACGCCGGCATGATCCTCATGGCCGGGGCGCATCACATGCAGGATCAGGAGGATCCTGTTCACACTGGCCGGTTTGACTGTGATAATGCTGTGAACACAACGTTTAATGTGACTAATGAGTGGCTCATGAAATCGAGGAGTCCATGAGGAATAGGATGTAAGGAGTGATTGCTGACAGCCCAGGTGGGTGTGTCAGGTGGGTGTGTCCGGAGGAATAGCAGCCCAGCTGGGTGACTCAGTGTGGGTGTGGCCGGCACGATAAGAGTCAGCCAGCTGAGTGATTGAGAGATTCATTCTCAGTCAGACATCAGCCTGAGAGGATGTGGGCTGATTACCAGCCTGAGAGCTGAGCAGAGCCAGTCTGTGTGAGGGACTGGGAGTGGAAGTCCATGCCGCCATGTGGAGATGGTGAAGGGAGCAGGCTAGCTCCATGCCGGTGCCGAGGTCCGAGGTTGTGATAGCACCTGGTGGGGAAGCCGTGGCTGAACCCGGTGGATACTGGTCCAGGCGTGGGGCGAAACTTTTCCGGGAAAGGAGCCCTTGGGGGACGCTTGGTGGACCCGTTATCCAGGTAGCGAGACCCGGATCCGTGCCCGGTAAGACAGCGGTTCCCGTGTAACAGAGTGAGCTGTATGCGTGCTTAATGCCAGGCGGGCATAACCGCTATTGGGTCCGACTAGGCAGTCGGTAAAGGACCCGTTGATGTATGTAGGGGCTTAGGCAATTGCCCTGAATGTAAGATGATGACCTATGTAAGAACATTGTATAATAATGTGGGGAGAAAGTGACCCAGCCAGTATGGATGATGTTGGAGGCGTTCCGTCCCTGTGGGACGAGAGGGAGGCTTGCCCTGCTGCTTGCAGAGGGTACCCGTCCCTCAACCACGGCCTCTAATGGTGTGGGTGTGCCTGTGGTGCCAGACACAGGGGTAATAGGGCTCCTAGTAGGTAACGGATGAGGTTCCCGTGTACTATGGTTTGCCAGTCCCTGTAATGGGCCATGGAGGAGCCACAGTCCATGGATGATGGGCTGTGAGCGTGTGGAAGAAATGTATGTGATCCATGGACGTTTGAATGATGGATCACACATGGTATGTAAGGCCCGGTCAGGCAGGAATCCTGACTACGGGGTAATGTTAGGTCATCAAGCTGGGTGACTAAAGCCAGGCGGCAGGTACCGCCATTGGGACCCAGAGGGCCCGTTGAGGCGTATGTAACAAAGGTCAGAAGCAGGGGTTAAAAGGGCTCCTAGAGTGGGGACACCATGGTTGAACCAGGTGGACGCTGACCTGGACATGGGGTGAAACATGTCCAGGAAGGAGCCCCTTGGGGATACATGACATACCCGGTACTCAGGTTGCTCAATCCCTGTTATGAACCCGGAGGGGTCATCGTCGAAATATAACACATGTATTTGTTATACATGTACTGTAAGATGTGTAAGTAGGCCGGAGGCCGTAGCTACCCCGGGAGCAGGTGTTAGAGCTCCAATGGGGAGAGAGTTGTGGTTACAGGTCCCGGGTTATTGTGAATGTATATGTGCCATGTTCTATGTAATGTATGATGTATTTATGTAAAGTGTTTATAACCAATGTGATATGTGTCCAACATGCTACCCGGGTTATATTATTATATGTGAAAAATAAACAGGTAGACATTGGTTAAACTTATAAACACGTGTTTTGTCGTTATGCAAGCGGGTTCCCGGTTGCTACCTCACAGTGTGTATGTGTTTATATGTCTGAGAATGTGTGGGTGTATGTGTGTGCATGTGAATGAGTGTGTGTGTATATGTATGAGTGTGTATATGTGTGTGTGTGTGTATATGTGAGTGTGTGCATATGTGTGAGTGTGTGTGAGTGAGAGAGAACAAAAATAACAGAGACCAGGTTATGGGGACATCACCGTAAAAGCGGATCAGGATGTGGGGCCAGCACTCCAAAATGGCGTCAGGATGAGGGACATTACTACAAGATGACAAGGGAGGGAACATTACTAAAAGATGGGGACATTACTACAAGATGGGGAACAGGAAGGGGGTATTACTACATGATGAGGACCAGGTAGGAACATTACTACATGAGGAGGACCTGGATGGGGACATTACTACAAGAAGAGGACCTGGATGGGGACATTACTACAAGAAGAGGACCAGGATGGGGACATTACTACAAGAAGGGGATTAGAATGGGGACATTCCTACAAGAAGAGGACCAGGATGGGGACATTACTACAAGACGGGGATATTCCTACATAAAGGAGGTTAGGGTGGGGACATTCCTACAAGAAGATGATCAGGATTTGTACTTTACTATATTGAGCAAAAATTCTGGCATTGCTAAAATGTCACTTAGTCCTACAAGGAATGCGGCCCCCCGATATCACTTTTTTCTATGTGCGGCCCACCAACCCAACCGAGTTTGAGACCCCTGACCTATAGGGTTGATAGCAAGCCACAAACAGCAATCTGCATGAGCCTGCAGACGGAAAACGCTTAGTGAAGAGAAGAACCTGTTACTAAGAACAGTGCACAGTTTACAATCCAAAGAAAGAATCATCCATAAGACTAGGTTCACATGTGCGCTCGGCAGCGCAGCATATGGTGCGCATACGCACACACAGTGTTGAGAGACACAGAGAGGCACCAAAACTGGATTTAGACAGGGAGGAGCTCTGAATGATGTCACCATCACCTGCGTTTGTTGCACTTGCCTGCAGATGGCAGTGCGCACACATTGACACAGATAACACAGATTCTGAAAAATAAGCAGCCAGCCACACACAAAAAAAAAGCAACATGTTGCGTTTGGAATGCTCATTGATTATGCACATCCGAAAGCAAATGCAACTGAACGCAGCCAAACTCAGGTACTATGCGATCCCATGTTAAACATAGGAACGCAGTGCACATGCATTTGGCTGCATTCAGTTACTCTGCGTTCCCAACGCAAATGTGAACCCAGCCTAAGCTTTTTATAAAGTTGCAGTCACAGAGACTTTGAAAGTACATTCTGTAAACACAGTCGGCTCTCCAGGTCGAGATTGCAACATTGTATTGGTCTCCCAGACAACCGGGAGCTGAACAGCCCCCACCCTTGCATTCCTGTGGCAATGGCTATGGTCATACTTGGCTTTTTTTAAGGTTGTTTTGGACAGCCTGCGTTTTTGGACTGCATTTTTGCTGTTAGGTCTGGAGCAGCCTTAAAAACGCAAGCAAAAACACATGTGAAAATGCATGGTACCATTTAGTGCCATGCGTTTTCGCATGCGATTCCCATAGGGCCCCATGTTACAAAAACGCATGCGATTTTGACTACGCACCAAAAAATGCAGAATGATGCATTTTTTGGTGCTGAGCAAAAAAACGCATTCAACAAAGGCATGGCACTTTGGCCATGCGTTTTTTGCATTAGGGCCTAGGGATGCGTTTTTCCATGCGTTTTTCACAAAAAACAAGTGTGAAAAACGCATCCACGACACCAGTGAGACCCTAGCCAATGTCTGAAACTAAACAAGTCTCACACTCCTTGCCTAATCTAAAGCAGCAAGAAGAAACAGAACTTCTGACAGCTTGTAGTGAAAGGTCTAAGCGATTGACCAAACCTACATGGAAGGCCAGAGAGAACCTAGAATCCACCAAAGGTGAATTGTTACACCACATAACATTACTGTGGCAAATAGTGCTAAACCAAGTGACTGTCTTTTGTGTCCCCAGCATTCATAAGCTACCACCAAAGGGACCCCTTGAACAATACCTGCATACCTGTATATCTGTCATACAAAGACACTTGCAAAAAATACATCTCTATCCTGCTGAAATTAAATTCACCATAGTTTTTAAAGGAACTCCAGGACTTCCAACAGCTCAATGCCGAATGAGACTACACAGTGCGTGACATCATGGACATAATAGAAACAAAAGCTGCACAAATGTCAGAACCGGCATTGCACAGATCCAGGTCTGCTAGGAGCTCAAAAAACACTCAATTAAATTGAGCTCATCAAGGAACTCAACCCTCAGTGAGCAGTTCATAAGCGCTCATGCCGAAACAGAAATCATGAAAATACAAGCCGTGTTTGCTCGAAGGAAAGCAGAGATAGGCTAGGGTCACACATAAATACAGAATTGCATTCACCGCATCCAGATCCGGATGCGGTGAACGCAATTGTCTTCTGACATTCAGCAATCCGGGAATCGGATTGCTGAGGCCGCAATCTGGTAACCGGATTGCTCAGAATGTGTAATCCTGAGCAATCCAGTTACCGGATAGATTGCTCATTCCTGCTGCTGCAGGGATGAGCAAACTGTTCTCTGATTGTTTAAACTATTTCTTTTATTAATAAATGTTTGACTAATGTCTCTAGGGGGTGCCCTGTCCCCCTATAGACCTTCCACCCACTCAGGTGGGCATATAATACAGTAGATCTATGGGCAGCACTGCCCATAGATCTACTGTAAATGGCTTCAGGACCTCGGACAGCGGCACACATACTATAGCAATACCTATAGTAAGCGCGCCGATCTCAGAGGAGCCCGGTGCTTTCATTCATAAAACTGTACAGCAGCTGTCTCCTGACAGCTGCTGTACATAACTGAGTCCACCATTATATGCCCACCTGAGTGGGTGGAAGGTCTCTAGGGGGACTGGGCACCCCCTAGAGACATTTTACAAACATTTATTAATAAAAGAAATAGTTTAAACAATCACAGAACACTTTGGTTATCCCAGCGGCAGCCAGGATAAGCAAAGTATATGCGGGAACCGCATTGCTCAGGATTACACATTCTGAGCAATCCGGTTCCCGCATTGCAGATAACAGAACCTCTCCGAAAACTGCAGCCTGCATGATTTTTCATGCAGGCTGCAGAGCCGGAGACGGAAACCGGATTGCTTGTGAAGCAATCCGGTTTTTATCATAGGCTCCTATGAGTAGCGTTTCCTGATCCGGTGTTGAGCTTTTTAAAAGCTCAAAACCGGATCAGGTTTCGTAAAAAGAACCTGAAGTGTGACCCTAGCCATAGAAACGAGTTCAGTCGTCGAATCCACGCGCAAGAAAGCAGAAACTGCACGCAAGAAGGCAAACATCGAAGCAGAGGAAGCGGACAAGAAAGCAGAGACTGCACGTAATAAGGCAGACATCAAAGCACAGGAAACAGAGAAGAAAGCAGAGACTGCATGCAAGAAGGCAGACATAGACGCAGAGGAAGCGGAGATGGAAGCAGAGACTCCACATAAAAAGGCGGAAGTTGAAGTCCTGCAAAGGAAATGTGAACATGCAGCAGCCGTGGCAAGGCTAAAGGTCTTCAAACAAGCTCTAGTTGGGAGCCAAGGAGGCAGCATCAGAGTGTATGAACTCAAGGGGGAAGACCCCCTTAAAGGGAACCTGTCACCTGAACCTAAGTGCCTACACTATCACTAGCTGTCCCTACACCTTCCTAGCTGCTCCCTATCTATCCTTTTCTCATCTAAAGTGTCCCTATTAAACATCTGAAAAATAAGTTTAAACTTACTGAAGTCCCCGAGGTTGGGGGACTGGAAAGGCGGGCCCACGCTCCATTCAGCAGTCCTCCATGGTGTATTGCACGCCCCGCTGGGTGGCATTATTCTTTATTGCTCTCCACACCCACCATTTGGAATCTCCCGCCCTCTGTGACATGGTATGCACCGGCCGCGACGTCACATCCGGCGCGGTGTATTATGGGGCCGAGTCTTTGACATCAGATCCCCTTTCCTAAATGTTTGTGTTTTTTTCAATTGAAAAGATGATCAGGTCCTGGTACAAAATAGGGTGAAAAACTTTTTCTAAAAGTTATTTCAGCTCATGTTCACTGATGTGTCATGGTCTGATTAAGAAAAATTGTATCTCCCAAAGAACTTGAGAGGCAAATTATAAGAAATCCAAGTGTAGGGCAGAAAAATTCACGGATAGAAGCTTCAAAAACTTTATTCCAATATGATTAAAAGCAGGGATTACAGGAAAAACAGGCATCTTTCAGAGCGGAATCACCATAGAGCCGGTGTACGTGTTTCTGGGCTACTTAATCATAACCTAGCACTATGTTCTTAACCCAGGAGTTTTAAATAGTCCGGGGGAAGAAATCCCCGCCCTCCATGATCACATGGTGCTCCAAACTCTGTTCCTTGCAATGCAGGTTAAAATACAAGTACATATGAAAATGCCAAGTTTAAAACCAATATCTTAAACTATCCATTAAGTTAAATTCAAAATCCATGTTTGGCATTAATAACATAGGATCAAATCTGAGTGTTTGTTCAGACTATTTGGATGGGTGGTCTTCATCATTAGAATCCACTGAGCTTCTCTGCTCTAATGTTTGTCACCAATCTCCGTCCCTTTTTGGTCTGTTAACTCTTTCAAGTCCTTGGAAATGTTTGGATACTTTTGAAGGATTCAAAGCTTTGCCATTAACCGAGTCTCTGAGTGTTCTTTTATATGCTGGCGCAGTTTTCTTGTGGTACACCCCAGGTATGAGAGATCACATAGGTTACAAGTAATCAGGTATATCACATATTTGCTGTACAGTTTATAAATTGTTTTATTTTTATTCTTTCAAATTTTACTTTCTTTTCAAGCTGTTTTACATTCAGTGCATATCTACAAGCACCACATCTATTAGTTCAATAGATCAGATTTGCAAAAGGTTGCATGAAAGGGGCTATCAGAAATGATCTTTAAATAGAGCCATGAAAGTGGTGGATAGCATGCCTAGAGAAAACATTCTGAAACCTAGGATGAAATTTGCAGATTTGGTGCTTTTTTTGACGGGAGGTGCAGAACAACACATTAAACTCAATTCATGCACTTTTGTGACAAAACTGCACTAAAACGCATCAAAACCGCGTAAAAAAACACACCGCGATTTTGATGCTTTTATTGCCAGGGGATGCAGATGAACATATTGAAATTAATGAATTTAGTTTTGTGACACATCTGTACTAAAAAGACATCCAAACCACATCAAAATCAGTGTCGCAGTTTTGCTGCTGTTTTGCCAGGAGATGCTGATGACCGCATTGAGCCCAATTTATGCAGTTTTGTGACAAAACTGCACCAAACACATCAAAACCATGTAAAACACATAGCAATCCAGCAGCGGGTTCCCATCGTGGGAACCTACAGCGGTCAACCAAGTTGAACCCGCTGCAGGATTGCCATGCCACCATGTCCTGCAATCCTTTAATCCAGCAGCGGGTTCAACTGAGTTCACACAGTGGCAAACTATAGCTGTAAACTAAATTGAACCTGCTGCCGGATTGCCATGCTACTACGTCCTGAAATCTGTTAATCCAGCAGCGGGCTCACCAGACTTCACTTATGGCAGCAGGAAAGCCCTCCGGAGACATCACTGCTTCTCACAACTGCGGACGCCCCAGCGGGTTCTCAGTGTGGTCCTAGAAGTTGCAGTATAAGAAACAAAAAACAAGGTTGCGCCACACTGCTAAAATTTAGGGCATAGGATCGGTATGATATATCCCGTGCTCACCTGGTCTAGTTGTGCTGACTGCACAACTAGTTAATGCACTGGTTTTCAACCCCGAAGGGTCTGCACGCCGGCCGGAGCAGGGGTAGGCAGGTTCACGTGATCTCCGAGATGTGCACGCTGCTGATCCACGTCCTGTTCCAGGGGAGTGGTGATTGATGTCCAATGCGTCCTGGGTGCCCAGCTGCTGAATACCACGCTTCCCAGTGGGAGGACAAGTGCACGTTCAGAATAGAAGTGGTATTGGATTAGCGCTAAGAATAACACCAGGCATTCGCTCTGTAATAAATTACCTTAAAGCTTTATTGAATCGGTGTAGAATTCCCAGTCTCCACAACGCGTTTCAGCGCTAACCGTAAGAAAGGCGCAATTAGCGCCGAAACGCGTTGTGGAGACTCGGAATTCTACACCGATTCAATAAAGCTTTAAGGTAATTTATTACAGAGCGAATGCCTGGTGTTATTCTTAGCGCTAATCCAATACCACTTCTATTCTGAACGCACACTAGAAGTTGCAGTGACAGGATGTGTGGCGCCCCGCAACGAGTGCGTCACAGGAGGGTATTGCAGCCATAAATGCAGCCGCAATATTCTCTGACACAGCAGTAACCCAGTTAACTTTGAGATCCAACCCTGCATGCATCACCTAGAACAGAGGACCAATCCAGGGTCCTGGTGGGCAGAGTGCTAGGGAAGTGTGTAGGGAGAACAGACACTTAGATTAGTTAGTCCAGAAGAGTCTAGATCAGAGTCGAGAACAGAGAACTTGGAGTAGGAGCGGGGGCTCCGCACCCGGTGCAGCCCCCGGGCCGTCACCGGTCGGGTGTCATCACCTGAGGCCTCAACAACCGGGATCGGGCATCATTACCACGGGTTCCAAAAGACTTCCATGCCCAAAACTCACAGCCGGTTCACTGGTATCGAAGCTGGCAGCAGTTCACCTCTGCTACGCGAACCAGAAGCGTGGAGGAGCAGCTTCACAGGAGCACCCCACCACCAGCCAACTTCCAGTCGTCTAACCAGCGGTGTACCCACCGAGGGATCCAAGGCTCCCCAAAACATCCACAACGTACAACTTGGATAGGGCATTGAAGCAGCCTCCCCGTACCCGATCTGGTATTCCTGGGCGACAATGGCGAAACACTTAGCTAGAATGGAGGAACACTTGCGGATCTCTGAGGGACACTATCACTGCTGAGTCCACCCGGTCTACTACCTGTAAGTGTATACCATGTACTGCCTGCTGGTTACAGTAAAGACCCGTTGCAGAGACTTTCTGTGTCCGTGCTTCCTTATGAACTGTCCGTCCGCACTACAAGGTAACCGCAGCTGCCGCACAACATCTTAAGCAGCTCCAGCCTCCGGGGATCACCGCTCAGCCTGTGGGGAGCGTTCCATCTTGCTGCTGTCCATCCCCCGGAGGTTCCGCAGCGTCGGTAACGATTACCGAAACTACTCATAGGTGGCGTCACGAATAAATTAAACCCCTTTAATCTGTTCCTTACAAGACGTCTTCAACTTTTGATCTGCACTCAACCGGGCCCCACTACCGGCAGGCGCGGCCCACCCGTGACAAGGAGGAAGGAGCTTCAGCCTGTCTAAACCGGAGTCCCGGCCACGGTGAGTCAGAAAATGGCGTCACGAACAGGATACGAGCAGGCCCGTTCCCTAACGGGTATAATGTGCTTAAAAATGACTTTATTGTCTACAATTTGGACTTTGTTCATCCCTAAAAGAACTTTCCCGCCTTTTCACCGTGGGCCAAGATGGCGCCCAAGATGGCGTTCCCGCCACAAGAATCCGCCACGTGCAAGCCCAGGGGTGAGCCACCACCCCTCATCGTGGGAGGGCTAAAGGCAAAAGGCGCCAAACTCTTTGTCCGCCCTGATTGCTCGAATCAACCATGGGGGGCGGACCCCAAAGACTTTTCCCACCATTGGACTACAAAAGCCCAGAGGAAATGGGAGTGTCACAGACCTTCTTCACCAGCTCTCTACCAGAACGGTTACCGGTTGAACGGGTGTGGTTCCCTCTAAAGAAGAGAATGGCCAGCACGAGACTCCAAGACCTAATGCGGGAGGTCGAGGCGGAGGCCAGAGCAGCCATCGGTCAACCGGGTCCGGGTCCTGCCCTTACCATAGACGGCAGCCCCGACTTTTGGCTAGAGGCTCTACAAGACCTCCGGGTGCGGTTACTTGAGACTGTGGAGTGGACGATTCGCAGCTGGAGTGCGACCCTAGGCAGAAGACTCCATCATGCGATGCAGCAGAGCCGACCGGGTACAGCTTCTCCAGGCCCAGACGACATCGCCAGCTTCTCAACCGCCTCACCGTCGCCCACCACCTGTCCTGCTTCGTCACCGGAGCCCATAGACTGCATCATTCCTGTGGAGGCCACAGCTCAACTCGTTCCAGCGATTAAAGCCGCAGCCGACCCCGTTCCTGAGCCGGAGCTTCCAATACGCTCCATAGAAGAAGCCGACATATACCTGGTTCCACCTGCGGAACCTGCGACTAGTTTACACACTACTGAGACTGTCGCCTGTTTCTCCCCTGAACCGGAGGCCTCCTCTGCAATTACCGAGGCCTACCTGGTGACCGGGATCGAAACACCACTTCCCGCTGCTACAGAAGAAGAGGCAGGCAGCCTGGAAGTCCTGCACGACGACCCTGAGGAGAACTTTGCAGCACAGCCACCCATCGACCCAGAGGATTCCGTTCCATCATCTCCGTCAGCCGAGCAGCCCGACGTAGTCATTGAAGGAGAAATCGAGGATGATGACGACGAGATCTACAGCGCCGCTGAGGACCTCTACACCGGGTTCGCCTGGGGAGACACCAAGAATCCTTCTGCCGGGCGATCTGCTCGGGTACACTGGTCGGGTGCCGCCGCAGCAACATCTTCTCCGGTTCCGTTAAACCGGGTCCCTCTCCAGACTGCCCACCAAGCTCGAGCCGTTCAACAACCAGCACGCCGTAGTGACTTAATCCACACGCCGCACCACTCCGACGAAGAGGTACATCGCATCCGAAGGGAGGAGTGGCACGCTCGGCTGCACGCCAACATGCAGGCCCGCGCTGAAGCCCGCCACCAATCTCCATTGCCTGAAGAGTTCCGTAAAACCGGACAGGTGAGCACCTTTAACTTATCCACCGGGTGGGGATTCGTAAGGGAGGAGGGTGTGAGTACTGAAGTGTTTGTGGGGCGCCGTGATGTGGAATTGCACCTACCGCGAGGGCATCCTAACCGAGACTTATATAGAGGGGACATTGTAACCTATGAGCGACATATATGCTGTGACGGGTGGTTCGCTATACGAGTCCGGAACCTTGCCCTCCATAAGTGACTTTGTTGTTTGAACTTTTCACCAAGAGACTTCTTCCTGTGTGCAAATAACACCGCGACTTGGCGGCTACAGCCTGAACGTTTACCTAAGGACAGCCGACCGCCCGCCGGGTCCGCGCAATGTGTTAACCTGTTTACCCTACTGTTTCACTTTTATGCCATATAATGACCTGTCATTAATAAAAGTGTTTATTACCTGTTATAAAATATAAAAACCTCTGTAATGTGGGTAGTGTGACGCTTGGGGACAAGCGTATTCAACCAAGGGGAGTGTGGCGCCCCGCAACGAGTGCGTCACAGGAGGGTATTGCAGCCATTAATGCAGCCGCAATATTCTCTGACACAGCAGTGACCCAGTTAACTTTGAGACCCAACCCTGCATGCATCACCTAGAACAGAGGACCAATCCAGGGTCCTGGTGGGCGGAGTGCTAGGGAAGTGTGTAGGGAGAACAGACACTTAGATTAATTAGTCTAGAAGAGTCTAGATCAGAGTCGAGAACAGAGAACTTGGAGTAGGAGCGGGGGTTCCGCACCCCGTGCAGCCCCCGGGCTGTCACCGGTCGGGTGTCATCACCTGAGGCCTCAACAACCGGGATCTGGCATCATTACCACGGGTTCCAAAAGATTACCGTGCCCAAAACTCACAGCCGGTTCACTGGTACCGAAGCTGGCAGCAGTTCACCTCTGCTACGCGAACCAGAAGCGTGGAGGAGCAGCTTCACAGGAGCACCCCACCACCAGCCAACTTCCAGTCGTCTAACCAGCGGTGTACCCACCGAGGGATCCAAGGCTCCCCAAAACACCCACAACGTACAACTTGGATAGGGCATTGAAGCAGCCTCCCCGTACCCGATTTGGTATTCCTGGGCGACAATGGCGAAACACTTAGCTAGAATGGAGGAACACTTGCGGATCTCTGAGGGACACTATCACTGCTGAGTCCACCCGGTCTACTACCCGTAACTGTATACCATGTACTGCCTGCTGGTTACAGTAAAGACCCGTTGCAGAGACTTTCTGTGTCCGTGCTTCCTTATGAACTGTCCGTCCGCACTACAAGGTAACCACAGCTGCCGCACAACATCTTAAGCAGCTCCAGCCTCCGGGGATCACCGCTCAGCCTGTGGGGAGCGTTCCATCTTGCTGCTGTCCATCCCCCGGAGGTTCCGCAGCGTCGGTAACGATTACCGAAACTACTCATAGGTGGCGTCACAAATAAATTAAACCCCTTTAATCTGTTCCTTACAAGACGTCTTCAACTTTTGATCTGCACTCAACCGGGCCCCACTACCGGCAGGCGCGGCCCACCCGTGACAAGGAGGAAGGCGCTTCAGCCTGTCTAAACCGGAGTCCCGGCCACGGTGAGTCAGATGCTTTTTCCATCGCTACAACTTCTGTAATGTAGCACAGCGGGATCATTGAGGGATGACACATTTTAGACTTATTTGGACCTGGGGTGTTTTGTGGGGGTTAATAAAGAAGATAAAGAAGGTGTGTGTTTCTTTTGACTTGCAGGTTAGTGATGGAGGAGTCTCATGGACCCCTACCCATCACTAACCTAGGGCTTGATGATAGCTGTAATTTTTGACAAATTTGACAAATCACTGCACTCATTAACCCCTAATAATACCCCGATTTCCATCACACCAGGCCAATCAGGAAGAGCTGGTTAGAGCACCAGGATTTTGTGCATCTATTGGATGTGCCAAAATCTCGGGTGGCATTGGGCTGGTATTTTAAGGCTGTGTGGCCCAACAACCATGGGTATCCCCAGGCTGAGAACAAAAAAAACCCAGCCATGTGCTTTGTCTTGGCTGAGTATCAAAAATATGGGTGACCCCACATTGTTTTTTAAATTGATTTTTTTTACATCACTGTGTGTGTACGGCAACCAATCACAGACACAGGCACAGAGGGAATCTGACTGCAACCAATCACAGATGGTGGGCATGGTGGAAGCACTGAATATGTATGAGGAATAATGAGCGGACTTGGGAGCAATTGTGAAAGTAGCAAGGAAGCACAATAAATATGATTTAACTGGTTGATGTGGAGTGCTAAATTAGCACAGGATTGCTGCGTTTTTGTTTTTTTCCCCTTTTGAGAAGAAGGTGCTGAGCTGGTTTGGTTGTGGAGGTATCCGGGGTAGGGTGAAACTTTTCTGTGGATCCTATTACTCTGATCAGAGTCTTTAGCACAGCACTCTGATCTCAATCCTCAGAGCTGGGTGTGTGTTCATTTATTTGTGTATTGGTGTGGGCCAGGCGGAAGCTGTATTGTATTAATTTCCTATCCCTGGCACCTTTTGAGTAAGCTTTCAGTAAAACTTATAACCAGCTGAGTCTGTGACTCGCCATATCCAAATTGGATCCTTCGGTTCTCATACAGGCACAAATAGTAGGTGTTTGGTACGGACCCCAAACTTTACAGTTTGGGTTCGCCCGTCCCTACTATTTATCCCTTTTCATCCCATGACTTACTATGTTGTAAAGTGGAAGAATGATAATGGCTGTGTTATTTAGTTAGTTCTTCCCTCTAACAGTGGTGCTATCGGAACTAACTTTGATTCTTGCTGTTTAACTAGTTAGATGCCCCTGTCAATCTCTGACAGCATTTTATTGGCACAATCCCAATGGGGCAAGTGTTTGTGTGGCTGTTGCCCATCCTGTGATCACAAGGTGCTATATACGTTTAGGTGGTCCTATGAAAGACTCTCTTTGCATTTTCTTGGTAGTCCTATAAAGCCCACTAGCTGGACTTCATAGGAGATTAAGATTTTATCGATATACTTTAACTTTGTACTAGAATCAAATTGAATTATATTGGATAAACAATCTAATGATAAACAATCTAATGATGCAGGTTCAAGTTCTCTATGGGGAATACAAAATGCATAGTAAAAATTTTTTTAAAAATAATGAACATGCAAATCAGCTACTTTTTCTCATTTAAAAATAAAGAAATTAAAAAGTTAAAAAAAAGCATGTTTACATTTCTACATTCATAAAAATCCAGCCAATAAAATATAACACTGTTTAAAGGGAATCTGTCAGTAGGTTATGACTATTTTTTCTAAGAGCTGCATCATATAGGGGAAGAGAGCCTGATTTTAGGAATGTGTGACTTATTAGGCTGTGTGCTTTAGTTTCAATACAATTTATGTTTTATCGACAGGACATTACCACACCTGGACTAGGGCTCACGTTAAGGTCAGACAAGCTAATCTGTGTAACCCGGCCCCCACAAACGAGTGACAGTTTGCTGACAATTTACGGGAAGATGGCAAACAGTGGTAGGGTGGGGTTATACACAGCTCAGCTTTCTGACCACTGTTGCATCTATCCCAGAGTAAAAGGGATTATACCCAAACTGCACCAAGCAGTTTAGCAGGTTCTCTGTCCCTACATCATGTTGCTTTCAGATTACATAAAAAAAACTAAAAAATAATTGAAATATGTTTGTCTACATGCAATGTGTAGGAGCATGTTCACACTGACCATTAATCAGCAACTCCCAAGAAAAAAAAGCAAAAATTAGCAAATATCCTAAAATAATTAAATAATTACCAATTGTAAATTTAAATTAAATAGGGTACTTTTTAACATTACTTTGATCTAAAAAATATACAAGTTATATGAGTCACCTTGACGTAGTGGGGATGGCTTTTCCATTTTTATCAAAATATTTTGAATTAAGTACCCTATCTTATTTATATGTACTATTGCTAATTATTTACTTATTTTAGGGTATATGCTCATGTTTACGTTTTTTCTGTTTAATGGCTAGTGTGAACAAAGTTATATTCAAGTTCATTTATTTCAGTTTTCTTATTGTTTTTTTTCTTTTTTCCAGTAATGCAAACAGGGAAGGTCACCATTGCTTTGATCTGTACAGTAACTTTATATAGCTCCCCATTGCTGGGTGACCATGTTGAAGCCTTAGTTCTGCTCAATATTTAGACTGGAGTCATATTCGTGTATGGCATTAGATGCAAAAACATTGGATGTGATATGCTAATGACACTTGTGTCGCTATACTGTGCTCTGATCTTGCGATCAGAGATGAGAAAGAAATTAACCTCTCCATCTTCTCCATTACTGGCCTCGGTGAATATCATGCTGCTCTCAGATGTCTTCCGAGTAGAGTGCAATATTTCACTCGCACCCAAAGACTTGTATGGGTGCTAGTGAACAGAGACATGGTGACAATCACAGGATATAAAAAACTCACAGGTCTAAGCAAATTTTCTCACTTTGAACTCCCACGACTCACATGCCAGTGTGACTTAGGCCATATGCACATTTACGTCACTAGACATATGGTAAGATTTGAAATATTTAGATGCTAGATCATTCCAATATGGGTCACCTTGACATGGTGAGAGGCTAGTCACCACACGGACAAGAACTACAACAGTCAGTCATTCAGGTTTGGTACCAGGAGAGTATGTCAAGAAAGAGGGATAAAACAGAGGCGTAGTAAGTCATGGTTCAAAGTCAGTTACTTGGAGAGGACTGGATCAGAAAAGAGGATAAGACAAAAGAATGGTCAAACACAGGCAAGGCGAGGCAGCAAAAGATCAACCCCCAAAGCACAAATACTAGAGACCAACTTAGCACCTCAGAGCTGAAACTAAGACTGGCAGTGCTCTGAAAAAAGCAGCACAGCTAAAAGGAAGAGCAATTTCAAAAGACAAAGAGCAGCTGCAAAATCCCAGCATAACCTAGAATGAGATTGACAGCTCAGTTGCCCAATGAGAACAAAAACAGCCCATCATATCCCTGCTCTAGATAGGATAACTAAGCTGTCAATCATACAGCCCAGCACACGCTGAATGCAGAGTGGAGGAATTGTGACAGACAGCAGTTAAGTTTTTTTTATCATAATTATAAAAATAATGGTAACTATGTAACCTATTTTATTTATATGCACATTATTTGCTCATTTTTGCTCTTTTTCCTGGCTGTCTCAGATAAACCTTCTGAGAGATTACCTCTAAGGGTACATGCCCGCAATACTTTTTACCTGTGTACAGGCACAGTGTCCTGCCTTCTGCCTTGAAGCCAGTGATGTCCGCGGGTGAACGCAGCTGCCCTGTGCCAACAGTCAGCATTTTGGGTGCTGCAGTTGACACGCTGCATTCACCCGCTAAGATCACAGCCAGCTCCACAGCAATAAACTGACATGTATGTGGCCTGGAAAGCCCCCGCATGTCAGTATACGCTGCAGAGACAACAACCACAGTGGGTGCGAGATTTCTCTAAATCTGTCCTTGTACTGTACAATGCAGCAATAACACACTGTATCCAAACCGCTGCAAACACTGATTGTGGCACATATCCTAACTCATAAATTAATGTTGTAGATAAGTAAAATTGCAATGGTAAAAAATGTTTTCAAGCCACAAAGGTTACATATAAAATATACAATCAAAATAACCTATAAAATCATTTAAAATTACCAGGCCACTTTTATCTCACAATGATTGATGTAAAAAGCAGTCCTACACCCCCTCCAAAAAACAATCAATCTTTTACATTACTTGGAATTTTGTTCCAGTTTCAGATTTTAAAATAATGAATCACTTCAAAAAGAAATTATTTAAGACTACAGCTCATACAAGATAAAAGGAAGCCCTCCTATGGCTATGTTAATTTAAAAATATATAATTTTTGAAAGAGTAAGAGAAAAAATGAAATGTAAAAATGATAAATACATGTGTCCTTAAAGAGGACCAGTCACCAAACCAGGCATGGTAATCTAATTGCAGCACTGGATACAGCATGTCTGCAGCATGCAGACAAGGGGTCCCCCAGCACTTGAGCAGCCCTGTACCCCGAGATAATACACTTAGAAAACTTACATGCTCCAGCCACTAAGAAGGTGGCTAGGGCTGCAGCCAAGGGCAGATTCACACCCCCTGCATCTGTAATCTGCCCACCGCTGCCAATCATTCTCTCCCTGTCTGCAGCATTTAAACAGAGTTTTTTTTTCTCTCCTGTTTAGCCCCGTCCCTCAGGGGCGGGGCTAACGGACTTTCTGGGAGAGAGAGAAAAAAACTCTGTTTAAATGCTGCAGACAGAGAGACAATGATTGACAGCGGTGGGCAGATTACAGATGCAGGGGGTGTGAATCTGCCCTTGGCTGCAGCCCCTAGCCACCTCCTTAGTGGCTGGAGCATGTAAGTTTTCTAAGTGTATTATCTCGGGGTACAGGGCTGCTCAAGTGCTGGGGACCCCTTGCCTGCATGCTGCAGACATACTGTATCCAGTGCTGTAATTAGATCACCATGCCTTGTTTGGTGACAGGTCCTCTTTAAGCAGTTAAATGATTTTCAGCTATCCTATCAGAACCTTAAATATTGCTTAGTGTTATTATTGTACAAGCATCAGGACTTTTCTTAAAAACTGGTCCCAATTTCTAGTTGTTGACTTCAAAATGACAAGAAGAAAAATATTTTCCAACACAAGATCTGGTTACATCAGACGCTCATATTTGATTTGGCATTAAAGCTCTACATTTACAAGAAATCAGCCTGTTTATAGCACATGCCCACATGTATGTTTAGTTAGTGCTTGCTTCCAGCATATACCCAGACTAGATCTGCTGTGCACTTGGCTGTGACCCAGAAAGTACTGATTGCTCTGAACCTTGTTCCTAATATTTGGCGTATTTCTGCTTGGTCACTTCCACTGGTCACTCAGCCCCGGTGACTTTGTAATGGACGTGACATTTGATCTGAATGTCTTCTGTGTCATAATGAGCTCCGATATTGATTATGAACAAGAGATGCAAAATGCTCCACGTATTAGTTCTACACGATGTGTTACACTCAGCGAGCCGTGTTGTGCAATAAATGTTTGACGTGAAGGCTACAGTTCTGTGTGCTTACTCCCACACTATCTAATATGCAAACATGTCCACACATCAGTATACAAATAGGCCAACTTGTGCTGAAAGGCAAGTCCAGGCCACCTCGTCTAATCCCAATATTAAGAGAACGTTAACTTGGCTTCTGTCCTCTCTAGCAAGATGAGACTTGTGTGATGGGACACAGGTCCTTACACCAAGGTGCACAGAGCCTAAAGTACCGGAACTCATGATAGAGAAGGAAACTTTCCATGTCAACTAGTAATAGTTCATCTCAATGAATTAGAATATCATCAAAAGTCAATGTAGTATTGTCATGTTTCAGGGCGTTTCTGGGAGCTCTGAAACGCGTTCCCTAATAAATCAATATTATATTCACCCATTAATGTTGAGTTGAATACAGCTGCGTGGTTTTTAACCCTTCATCCTCCATACTTTAATTTTCTGAAATAATGACCTTTGAGTTTTCATTGGGTTATACCCTAAGGTGGGGGCATGTGCTGGCATGAGGGGGCTATATACATTGAAGGAACACATGTGCCAGCATGGGGGGCTATATATAATGATGGGGGCATGTGCCAGCAAGGGGGGTTATACCCAAAGGTGGGGGGCATGTGCCAGCATGGGGGGCTATATACATTGAACCGGGGCATGTGCCAGCATGGGGAGCTATATATAATGATGGGAGCATGTGCCAGCATGGGAAGGCTATATACATTGAAGGGGGGAATGTGCCAGCATGGGGGGTTATATATAATAATGGGGGGATGTGCCAGCATGGGGGTTTATACCCAAAGGTGGGGTGCATGTGTCAGCATGGGGGGAGCTATATACATTGATGGGGGCTATATACATTGATGGGGGGCATGGCCAGCATGGGGGGCTATATACAATGATGGGGGGCATGTACCAGGATGAAGTGGCTATATACAATGATGAACGCCATGTACCAGGATGAGGGGCTATATACAATGATGGGGGCTATATACAATCATGAGGGGCTATATACTATGATGGGGAACATGTACAGTGATGAAGGGCTATATATCAGGATGGGATAGACTATATACAGTGACTATATAACAGAATTTATTGGGGGCGAGACAATGCGCAAATAGGTTCTTATCTCCTTACAGATATCGGTAAGAACCTTATTGAAAGCTGCTCACCTGGAAAAGTAGTGTTACACACAACAAGTATGCCCGCCTGGATACAGTGGCTGCAGGACCCACACATCCACGATTGATGTGGCAAACAATAGTTGTATTGGGACGAAGTGTCTCAGGATTCGCGGTGCTGAATGACTGAAACCAGAAACTGGAACACTGGTTTCAACGGGTGTTCTTTATTCCTACGCGTTTCGATGCATTACCATGCTCCTTCCTCAGGGACAAACCACGGTTTCATTCATTCAGCAGCGCGGATCCTGAGACACTTCGTCTCAATACAACTATATAACAGAATTGGGGGTTATACCAGGATGAGGGGCTATAAACAGTGATGGGGGCTATATATTGTGATGGGGGGCTATTTACTAGGATGGGGACAGATATACCAGGATGTGGGCCTGCGGCATTTCCCATCCTAGGCTTATACTTGAGTCAATACGTTTTCCCAGTTTTTTTGGGGAAAATTAGGGGTCTTGGCTTATACTCAGGTCGGCTTATACTTGAGTATATACAGTATATACAAATGCATCTCAATAAATTAGAATATCAACCAAAAAGTTAATTTATTTCGGTAATTCAATATATGGAGTGAAACACATATATTATATAAAGTCATTACAAACAGAGTGATCTATTTCAAGTGATTATTTCTGTTAATTTTGATGATTATGGTTTACAGCCAATGAAAACCCAAGTGTCATTAACTCAGAAAGTTAAAGTAGGGAGGATGAAGGGTTAAAAACCACACAGCTGTATTCCAAGGTGAAGCCTCTGATACCTACTTAGGTAATATTTTATCTCTAATGGCCACTTTACACGCGGCTACATTTCTAGCTTATCCACAGGTAACTTACTGGCTGCAGTGAAATCATGGAGACATTATTCCATTTGTACACAGCAACAAGATAGAACCATGTCTCCATGATTTCACTGCAACCAGTAAGTTACCTGTGGATAAGCTAGAAATGTAGCCGCGTGTAAAGTGGCCATAAGGGTACCTTCACACGCAGCAATATTGCTAGGCAATTTCACTGGTAATTTGCTAGTTGCAGTGAAATCATGGACACATTGTTCCATTTGTACACAGCCACAAAATAGAACAATGTGTCCATGATTTCACTGCAACCAGCAAATTGCCAGTGAAATTACCTAGCAATATTGCTGCGTGTGAAGGTACCCTTAAGGTACCGTCACACGCCGCAATATCGCCTGGCAATATGCGGCGATCAAACGTGCGCACTCACGATTTTTGTGGTCGCCTCAGATCGCAGATGGCGGCATCACATGCCGCAATGTCGCCCTGAACCTAAGTCGATGTGTCGCTCCGGAAATCGCCTCCCCTACAGCGGAACCAATCTTTCCTAATTCCATCGCCGCTTCACACGCCGCAATCTCAAAGGCAATGTGGGCGTACATGTTCAGTGAAGCGAGGACATAGGCGTGCCACAGTGGTTTACACCACGCCCCATACACGCTCATTGGACAACGCAACAGCGTAACGATTGGTCAGCCTGGTCTGGAAGGCTGGCTAATACATGACGCCATTGCCTATCAGAGTTTGCACCAAGTACACGCTCGTGTCGTCAATTGTGGCTCCTGCAACACACTTTCGAGGCGCCAAAGCGTCACACAGGAGCGGTCTTGTGCAGTACAGTGGATTACACTAAAGAATGGCTATGTGTGCGTCTGTAGGTGATGGCGTTAGGATACAAACAACACTATGCACATATGTGCCTGCATTGGTCCACGCCATGGCAGAGCTGCCATGGCTGAACTGAACTATGTGTTTGTACACATGTGTGTGTGTGTACTGAAGTGTACCTACATCTCGCACAAACACCATTGCCTTCTCCATGTGTGTGGACACGTTCCCATGTGGCCAAACCCATCATAATGGACATGTACACTGGACTACTGATTAGGCGCCTGTGCTGCTTTGTGATTGGTCATGTTGTGTGTTAAATTGTGGCCAGCTGGTCCGCCACCCATAGTCCTACTTCAATGTGCATTGTTCTTGTGGCGTCTCATCCCCAGAACTCTGTTGGACAGACGGTAAGTCGATGTACATGCTATTGTGCTTCTCATGTATGGTATATTTGTTTTGTCTTCAGAGTCATATTTTGTGAGATGTATGGGCGGCTTATGTACAGCTTCATGTACCGTCATGTAGATGTGTGGTTTGTGATGGCTATGCATCGTTAACGCCATCGCACAGCCGCGGGTGGCGGTGACGCTGTTGGCACCAGTAGTCATGGCGGTCACACAGGTCTATGAGGGTCATCAGTTCTGCCAGACCCCATGTGGCAGCGCGCTGTGTGGTCGCCATGACTCTTCTCCTATGTGCAGGGCAGGCACCTGGCAGGCAGGGAGGAACGAGCAGAAACGTGATGACGTCACCAAGCACAATGGCGCTGCCAAAGTTGAGGGCGCTAACAAGGTAGAAATCCACGGAGTGGGAGCAGTATAATGTACCAAGCTGCGTCACCAAATTCACACACATAGGGTGATTGTAGTGCATGGCCCATGGCACCCATCAACGATGTGTAGGCCAACATCTGAGCTGTCATGTGTGACACCACTATGCTCCACACAGTGCAACTTAATACACGCGGACAACATAGCTTGCGCTATTCAATGGCGCACGTAATTGCACTGAGTTTGCGGACGATTGTGTAGCTGAAGATGTGTGTGGTGCTGAATGGACAGCTCTTCAAATATGGCGCCTTGTCAACTGACAGCCAACGGGAACACAGTAGCCAACACCAATCATCGCCGACGGGGCGCGGACTACAGAACGCTTAAGGCACGCTTGTGGGAAATCATAGGCAACGCTCTTTCCATCATTATCGCCCTGTCACACGCCACAACACGGAAATATCACCTTAAGGATTGCGGCTGATTACTGAGCACTGTTCAGGAATCAGGCGAAGGCCAAGGGGCGATTTATCGCCGCGAAATTGCCAAATCACACGCCACAACCGTGAGGCAATTTCATGCCGATTGCTCCAGGGTGACATATCGCCTTTATGATTTCCAGGTGATATTGCAGCATGTGACGGGACCTTGAGACCCTTCATCCTCCTTAATTTAATTTTCTGAGATAATGAATTTTGGGTTTTCATTGGCTGTCAGCCATAATTATCAACATTAACAAAAATAAACACTTGAAATAGATCACTCTATTTGTAATGACTTTATATAATATTTGTGTTTCACTTTATGTATCGAATTACTAAAATAAATTAACTTTGTGATGATATTCTAATTCATTGAGATGCACTTGTAGTATTAAAGGGTTTGGTTAAACCAAAGACAAAAGCTGTAACTTTTCAGAATCTGTCTTTGAACTTCAAGGTGATCAAATGTCAAATGATGGCACGGCTTGCAGACTAAAGGCTTTGTAATATAACAACCCCATGTATTTTACAGGTTTGTTACTCTTTGGTTTATGAAGAATCATGAAGAACCC
This sequence comes from Allobates femoralis, assembly GCA_033576535.1. Lineage (NCBI taxonomy): Eukaryota > Metazoa > Chordata > Amphibia > Anura > Aromobatidae > Allobates > Allobates femoralis. Next base: position 160,936,113 of record JARQOC010000001.1, read on the forward strand.
ATTGTTTAATTAAAAAAAAAAAAAAAAGGTAAAGGTCACAAATATTGTCTCAGAAAATTATGGACTATTTTTGGGGAATGCCTGGGTAACAACTGTACTCAAAAACAGAAAGAAAAAAATAAACACAAGTCAATTAGTTTAACTGGTACATGTACAAGATAAAAAATACTTAGACAAAAACAGAAGCAGATATAGTTACAATAGCTCCCTAAAATATTATGGGCTGTTTGCATTGCAATAGCTCATCATTAGTGATGAGCGAGAAGTAAAATTCTCGGGTGCTTGATGCTCGGGTCGAGCATATCGAGTTGCTCGGGTGCCCAACCCAAGCACCGAGCCCAATGTTAACCTATGGCAAACCCGAGCATTTTTCCGGTGGCACCTCCGGCAGTCTGAATAAACCCTAACAAAAGTCACAAATGTATAAGAACAGTGCTCAAATGACAATGGGGAAGACCCCTTAAGCATTTATGACTCCCAGGTCACTGCTGTGAACAATGTTGTCTGAGTATTATGCCTCTTTTACGGACTCAAAATAAAACATCCAAAAATGAAACCAAAATGGATTTTCCTGGGGAAAATATTAAGGGCTCTTACTCACTTGTGAGACAGTGTTGGTGTATTATATTTTTTTTTTAAATTGAGAGGCACTCCAATGCCCCTTTTAAGAGACGTGGAGGAGGGCCTCATTAAATATTGTATGTTCCTATTATTAGAAAGTAGGTCTCCCATAGTCTTGTCCTATGCAGGGCTGCCAAAAATTGTGACGTACTCCGATGCCCCTTTTCAGAGATGTGGAGGAGGGTCTCATTAAATAATGTTCCCATTATTAGGAAGAGGGTCTTCCATAGTGTTGCCCTATGCAGGCTGCCAGAAACTGGGAGGCACTCCGATGCCCCTTTTAAGAGACGTAGAGAAGGGCCTAATTAAATATTGTATGTTCCTGTTATTAGGAAGTGGGTCTCCCATAGTGTTGCCCTATGCAGGGCCAAAGATTGGGAGGCACTCTGATGCCCCTTTGAAGACACGTGGAGGAGGGCCTCATTAAATAATGTTCCTATTATTAGGAAGTGGGTCTTCCATAGTGTTGCCCTACGCAGGCTGCCAGAAATTGGGAGGCACTCCAATGCCCCTTTTAAGAGACTTGGAGGAGGGCCTCATTAAATATTGTATGTTCCCATTATTAGGAAGTGGGTCTTCCATAGTGTTGCCCTATGCAGGCTGCCAGAAACTAGGAGGCACTCCGATGCCCCTTTTAAGAGATGTGGAGGAGGGCCTCATTAAATATTGTATGTTCCCATTATTAGGAAGCGGGTCTTCCATAGTGTTACCCTATGCAAGCTATCAAAAATTGGGAGGCACTTCAATGCCCCTTTTAAGAGACATGGAGGAGGGTCTCTTTAAATAATGTTCCCATTATTAGGAAGCAGGTCTTCCATAGTGTTGCCCTATGCAGGCTGACAATAATTGGGAGGCACTTCAATGTCCCTTTTAAGAGATGTGGAGGAGGACCTCATAAAAACAATGTTCCCATTACAAAGTAGGGGGTCTCCTATATTTGTAATGCTCATGCACTGAGTATGTACTGAAACATTTACCTGTACTGTCTAACTTTTTTTGGGTTAAGGGCATCATAAACACCATTTAAAAATATTAAGTGGGTGTTGCATCATGGACCACAGTCACCCTGGTGATATAGTGGTGGAGGATGAGAAGAAGAAGGAGGACTAGAGCTAATAGCCAAAATCAGGAAGCATATAGACATGTGTGGGGGTGAAGAGGAGCATGGGAATATAATTCACCAAAAAAGACACCGACTTTGAATTTATATTACGCTGCTATCATTTGGTGGTGTTGAAAAGTCTTGCCCAATCCAGCCCTTGTTCATTTTAATAAGAGCCAGCCTGTCAGCATTTACAGTTGATAGGAGGGTGCACTTATCAGTAATAATTCCCCCTGCGGCACTAAAAACCCGCTCTAACAAACCGCTAGCGGCAGGGCAGGCCAGGACTTCCAAGGCGTAGAGAGCCAGTTCATGCCACGTGTCCAGCTTGGATACCCAATAATTATAAGGCGCAGAGGTAACCCGGAGGACAATGGTACAGTCGGCAAGGTACTCCTTCAGCATCTTCCCAAACTTTGCAGTCCTTGTGAGATTAACCTGCACCTCAGGGCCTGTGTCATGGGAGAGGCTGAGAAAACTCTCCCAGAACCTTGAGAGTGTTCCCCTGCCTCTGCTGGATTGGAGTTGTGTCTCTCTCATCTATACTCCTTGGTTGTCCACCGAACTGTGACCTCTGCCGCCATGGTTATCAGAAGGGAAATGTTTTACTAATTCAGCAACAAGGGCCTTCTGGTACTACCCCATTTTTGTAGACCTCTCTGCCTCAGGAATAAGGGATATAAAGTTCTCCTTGTAGCATGGGTCTAAAAGTGTCACCCCAACAAGTAATGAGTGTCATCCAAGATTTTGATAACGCGAGGGTCACGGGACAGGCAGCGTAACATAAAGTCAGCCATGTGCGCCAGACTGGTAACAGGAAAGACTTCCGTCTCCTCACAAAGAGGACAACTGACCATGCTCTCCTCCTCCCTGTCCTCTGGCCATCCACCCTGAACAGATGGTATGACAGTTGTGCAGGTAGTACCATCTATGGCGCATGAAACTAGCTCCTGTTCTTCTTCCTCCTCATTGTCCCCCAATCCACGTTGGGATAAGATGAGGCTGGGCTGTGTGTAATCACACTGTATAGTTCCTTGCTCCATCTCATCATGCTCCGCCTGCAATGCATCCTCTTTGATTTTGAGCAGAAAGCGTTTCAGAAGACACAGAAGCGGGATAGTGATGCTAATGATGGCGTCATCGCCGCTCACCATCTTGGTGGAGTCCTCAAAGTTTTGGAGGACTGATCATATGTCGGACATCCATGTCAACTAACTCCTGAGGTCTTATGTGTGGAGTCTGAACTGAATACCGATGACCTTGTTGATGCTGGTAGTCAACAACTGCCCTCTTCTGCTCACAAATCCTGACCAACATCTGCAGTGTCGAATTCCAACATGTGGGGACATCACACACCAGTCTGTGAGCCGAAAGCAGCAAAGGCTGCTGAAACCCGGCAAGAGCAGCCGAAGCAGTAGGTGACTTTCTAAAAGGGGCACACAGGTGGCATACTTTGACGAGCAGATCCAACAGCTCCGGGTATGATTTAAGAAGTTGCTGAGCCACAAGGTTGAGCAAATGGGCCAGGCATGGGACATGTGTGAGCTTGCTTCGCCTCAGAGCTGCCACCAGGTTCCGGCCATTGTCACACACGACCATGCCTGGCTGTAGGTTCAGTGGTGTGAGCCACAGATCTGCCTGCTCTTTCAGAGCTGTCCACAACTCTTCAGCATTGTGCGGTTTCTCACCTACGCATATTAGCTTCAGCACAGCCTGTTGCCTCTTGACCGAGGCAGTGCTGCAGTGCTTCCAGTTTCTGACTGATGTGGAGGGTGAAGAGGAGGAGGAGGCAACTGAGGAGGATGACGTGCAGGAGCTGTAGACTGTGGTGGCAACCCTGATTGAGTTAGGGCCCGCAATCCTTGACGTCGGGAGGACGTGTTCCGTCCCAAGGTCCGACTGGGTCCTGGCTTCAACTATATTAACCCAATGTGCCGTCAGCAAGATGTACCATCCCTGCCCACAAGCACTTGTCCACATGTCCGTGGTTAGGTGGACTTTTCTGGAAACTGTGTTGTTAAGGACACGGCTAATGTTTTAGGAAACGTGCTTGTGTAATGCGGGCAATAGTGGCGGCTGGGGACCGAGTAACGAGGGATGGCCGCCGCTACTAGCCTAAAAGGCAACATTTTGAGTGCAAGCAGTCGCGAAATGTGCGAATTGTGTAGTGTGGCCTGTGGGGCGTTAGCTGTGTATTAGCGCTTGCATTCCAAGGGCTGAGGTATGGACAACTGGGACAAGGACATGGTTGCTGATGGTGGTATGTCTGATTGTGCAACGACAGGTGCAGGACAGGAGGCATCTTCGCGTGCACTATGGACAGGGGATTGCCTTGCACGTACAACAGTGGAAGAAGCTGTGGTGTCACCCGCAGACACTGCTCCTGGACCCTGGGGTTCGGCCCACAAAGACGGATGCTTTGCTGCCATGTGCCTGATCATGCTGGTGACTCCTTAAAAAACAGCCAGACTTGGGAAGACCTAAGAGTTGTACTGGCAACTTCCGTCGTGTTGGTGTTACGTGGAATGGTTGCCCGCCTTCTGTCTGTGGCCACCACACTGCTTCTTCCTGCCTGCTGGGGTGCTACGCCTCCCTCTGTGCGCAGCTGTCCTCGCTCTGCATGTCCTCCTGTCAGTTTGGGTCAGTTACTAGATCATCCACCACGTCGTCTTCCACTTCTGCACCCTGGTCCTCATCCTGACTTTCTGGCATTTGTGTCTCATCATCGTCCACCGCTTGTGACACTTTCCCACCATCGCCTTTGTGTGACCATGGCTGCTCAAATATTTGGCCATTGCTACATACAATCTCCTTATGCCCCACTTCAAGTGGAGTGCGCGAGAGGCCCGAATCTATGAATGGAAAAGTGAACAGCTCTTCAGAGTGTCCAAGTATTTGATGCTGGATAAAGGAGGGTAACCTCTGAAACATTGCATCACAGGACGTTGCAATAAAAATCGTCCACTTCACTATATTGAGGAGTGCTGCCTGTTTTTTTTTTATTTCTACATGTGGCAGTTGAGCTCCGTGGACACAGGAAGTATTGCACCCACTGTTATTTACAAGTTTGTGCTGATTCTGTTTTTCTAAATTTTTAGATAGATAGATAGATAGATAGATAGATAGATAGATTTGATCCCGAAACATTGCTGGATACCTGATGGCCCAATAAAGGCATATTGAAGACGAAAAAAGGAGTGCTGCAGTCAATTTTATTTGAGATAGATAGATTAGATAGATAGATAGATAGATAGATAGATAGACATGATAGATAGATAGATAGATAGATAGATAGATAGATAGATAGATAGATAGATAGATAGATAGATAGATAGATAGATAGATAGATAGATAGATATTAGAAGCCTTTACACCAGCCCCAGGTGTGCTGACTGGTACCAGCCCCAGATGTGCTGAATGTTATACAGCCTCTTGTGGTTCACTCAAGTGTGCTATATCCCTGATGACGCAGTGAGGCCAGCCAATCACTGTAATGCCACAACCAACATGGCTGTGGCATTACAGTGTGTGGCAGACAATCCATGCACGTGGGCTGGCTCTGTGAAGAGTGCCAACATGCAGGGAGATGGACCCGAGCATGAGCCCGAGCATCTCGCTGGTACTCGGTGCTTGTTCAGCATCGCGAGTACTGTGATGCTCGGCTGAGCACTGAGTAACCGGCGAGCATGCTCGCTCGTCCCTACTCATTATGATGCACAATTCCGCCTGTTGAGCCCCTGTGCAGTTGCTTATGTTGCACCAATTGCATGCCACTTCTGGCCTAAAGTTAGCTTAGGAAATTAACAACTAAAATCTTTTAAGCAAACTAAAATTCCAGTTCTAAATACGTTTTTTGCTTGGAGGAGATGAGCAAAAGGTGAAGGTTCTAGGCTATGTAATAAATTGTCCTTCAACAAAGCTGTCAAGCATCAGTTCTTGTAGATCTAATGGCCCCTTTACACGCAGCTACAGGTAACAGGTTTTCCACAGGTAACTTATAGGTTGCAGTGAAATCATGGAGAGATTATTCCATTTGTACACAGCAACAAGATAGAACCATGTCTCCATGATTTCACTGCAACCAGTAAGTTACCTGTGGAAAACCTGTCACCTGTAGCTGCGTGTAAAGGGGCCATAAGTCTTGTTAGTGAATGTCACTTTACTCTTTTACATGCACGTGTCCCTTTAAAATATTCGGTAAGAATTTTAAAATGTCCATGTATTTATTATGCAAAGTGCCTCATCAGAAAGGATGAGAACTGAAATCTAGTGCCACCTATTGGATGTAGTAATCCACCGAGTTAATACTGATCCTTCAACAAGCCTTGCCATATGATATGTATCTAATATTAAGAAAGGGGCTGTCCCACAAACAATGTATATTTTACTAAATGTACCTAGGAATAATAGTTCTACAATTGGGTGTGTTTGGAAAAATTTATATATATATAAAATCACAAATAATTTGTGTCACAGACATCCAGCGCTTATGTCGCTATCTCACAATGCACCGCGGTACCATTGTGGGATAGTGACACAAGTGACAAAAGTAAGCAACACAGACCTCATCACTAACGTCGGGAGATCAGTGGCGCTAGCCGCTGATCTCCAATCGGTAGCTATGGCTCATCACCCGCTGCACGGAGGTTAGCAGTGACGCAGCTGGGAGATGAGTGGCGCCAGCAATCGCCATATTTGAGTGAGTGGTTAGTGGTTAGTGGCTCAGTGGTTGGCATTGTATATGGTGGCTCAGTGGTTAGCACTGTATGGTGGCTCAGTGGTTAGCACTGTATGGTGGCTCAGTTGTTAGCACTGTACGGTGGCTCAGTGGTTAGCACTGTATATGGTGGCTCAGTGGTTAGCACTGTATGGTGGCTCAGTGGTTAGCACTGTATGGTGGCTCAGTTGTTAGCACTGTATATGGTGGCTCAGTGGTTAGCACTGTATATGGTGGCTCAGTGTTTAGGTGGCTCAGTGGTTAGCACGGAATGGTGGCTCAGTGGTTAGCACTGTATGGTGGCTCAGTGGTTAGTACTTTATATGATGGCTCAGTGGTTAGCACTGTATGGTGGCTCAGTAGTTAGCACTGTATGATGGCTCAGTGGTTAGCACAGTATATGGTGGCTTTGTGGTTAGCAATGTATGGTGGCTCCATGGTTAGAACTGTGCGCTGGTTCAGTGGTTAGCACTATGCAGTAGCTCAGTGGTTAGCACTGTGCGGTGGCTCAGTGGTTAGCACTGTGCGGTGGCTCAGTGCTTAGCATTGTATATAGTGGCTCAGTAGTCAGCACTGTATAGTGGCTCAGTGGTCTGCACTCTACAGTAGCTCAGTGGTTAGCATTGTATTGTGGCTCAATGGTTAGCACTGTATATGGTGGCTCAGTGGTTAGCAATGTACAGTCGCTCCATGCTTAGCACTGTACGGTGGTTCCGTGGTTTGAACTGTGTGCGGTGGCTCAGTGGTTAGCACTGTATCGTGGCTCAGTGGTTAGTACTGTTTATGGTGGCTCAGTGGTTAGCACTCTATATGGTGGCTCAGTAGTTAGCACTGTATATGGTGGCTCAGTGGTTAGCACTGTATATGGTGGCTCAGTGGTTAGTACTGTATATGGTGGCTCAGTAGTTAGGACTGCATATGGTGGCTCAGTGGTTAGCACTGTATATGGTGGCTCAGTGTTTAGGTGGCTCAGTGGTTAGCACGGAATGGTGGCTCATTGGTTAGCACTGTATATGGTGGCTCAGTGGTTAGCACTGTATCGTAGTTAAGTGGTTAGCACTGTGCAGTGGCTCAGTGGTTAGCACTGTGCGGTGGCTCAGTGCTTAGCACTGTATATAGTGGCTCAGTGGTTAGCACTGTATATGGTGGCTCAGTGGTTAGCACTGTACAATGGCTCAGTAGTCAGCACAGTATGGTGGCTCAGTGGTCTGCACTCTACAGTAGCTCAGTGGTTAGCATTGTATTGTGGTTCAGTGGTTAGCACTGTTTATGGTGGCTCAGTGGTTAGCCATGTACAGTGGCTCCATGCTTAGCACTGTACGGTGGTTCAGTGGTTTGAACTGTGTGCGGTGGCTCAGTTGTTAGCATTGTATGGTGGCTCAGTGGTTAGTACTGTATATGGTGGCTCAGTGATTAGGTGGTTCAGTGGTTAGCACGGAATGGTGGCTCAGTGGTTAGCACTGTATGGTGGCGGCTCAGTGGTTAGCACTGTATGGTGACTCAGTGGTTAGCACTGTATGGTGGCTCAGTGGTTAGCACTGTATATGGTGACTCAGTGGTTAGCACTGTATATGGTGGCTCAGTGGTTAGCACTGTATGGTGGCTCAGTGATTAGCACTGTGCGGTGGCTCAGTGGTTAGCACTGTGCGGTGGCTCAGTGCTTAGAACTGTGCGGTGGCTCAGTGCTTAGCACTGTATATAGTGGCTCAGTAGTTAACACTGTATATGGTGGCACAGTGGTTAGCACTGTACAGTGGCTCAGTAGTCATCACAGTATGGTGGCTCAGTGGTTTGCACTCTACAGTAGCTCAGTGGTTAGCAGTGTATTGTGGCTCAGTGGTTAGCACTGTATATGGTGGCTCAGTGGTTAGCACTGTATGGTGGCTCAGTGGTTAGCACTGTATGGTGGCTCAGTGGTTAGCACTGTGCGGTGGCTCAGTGCTCAGCACTGTATATGGTGGCTCAGTGGTTAGCACTGTACAGTGGCTCAGTTGTCAGCACAGTATGGTGGCTCAGTGGTCTGCACTCTACAGTAGCTCTGTGGTTAGCATTGTATTGTGGCTCAGTGGTTAGCACTGTATATGGTGGCTCAGTGGTTAGCAATGTACAGTGCCTCCATACTTAGCACTGTACGGTGGTTCAGTGGTTTGAACTGTGTGCGGTGGCTCAGTGGTTAGCACTGTATGGTGGCTCAGTGGTTAGCACTGTATATGGTGGCTCAGTAGTTAGCACTGTATATGGTGGCTCAGTTGTTAGCAATGTACGGTGGCTCTGTGGTTAGCAATGTACGGTGGTTCAGTGCTTAGAACTGCACTGTGGCTCAGTCGTTAGCACTATGCCATTGCTCAGTCATTAGCACTGTGCGGTGGCTCAGTGGTTAGCACTGTATGGTGAATCAGCGGTTATCACTGTGCGGTGGCTCAGTGGATACCACTGTATATGGTGGCTTAGTGGTTAGCATGGTACAGTAGCTCAGTATTCAGCACTGTATGGTGGCTCAGAAGTCTGTACTCTACAGTAGCTCAGTGGTGAGCATTGTATAGTGGCTCAGTGACGGGAGGCAGGCACATGGGAGCCAGAAGGCACAGAGGAGGCAGGGGCACAGGGGAGGGAGAAGACACACAGTGCACAGAAGCCACAAGGGAGGCAGAATGCAGAGGGGAGGCAGAGGCACAGGGGGAGGCAGAGTCATGGGGAGAGACAGCACACACAGGGAGACACAGCGCACATAGGGGCTGCGAGCACACAGAGTGGCGAGAAAGGCACAAGTAAGGGTATGTGCCCACAGGAAGGTTTTGCTGCATTTGAGATCAGGTTTTGCCTTGGTTTTATGTAAATCTATGCTAATCTAATCCTGAGTTTTTGGTTTCCAGCAAAACCTATGTAATTAGGGAAAAGCTTTCACACACATTGGTTTTTGTTCTCTGGAGAGATTGTAAACACCACAGGATTTGCTGCATTTTTGTTTTCCAGCAAAACGTATGATTTTAGGATTAGCTGTCCCAACACATTGGTTTTTGTTCAGTGAAGAAAGTGGAAACACCTCAGGTTTTGCTGTGTTTTAGAAAGAATGAGCATGTCAGTTCTTTGCTGCGCTTTTGCTAAAGTGGAAACATCTGTGGTATTTCCATTTTCTGTACAGAAAAAAAACAGTGTATGGCATTGTTCACACACAATTTGCATTTTTTTTAGCACTCCTAAAACCACATGCGTTTTTTTAAGAGTGCCAAAAAATGTCCCTTGTGTGTCTGAAAGGATTTGCAACGTTTTTGGACAGTCATTTTTTCACCAAAAACGCAGGCAAAAACGCTAGCATTAACGCAGGGTGCCTCAATGAGCCTTTTAAAAATACTAGCGTTAACGCATGCGTTAACGCAGGTGCCTATATGTGTCCTGCGTTAACGCATGCGTTTCCCATAGGGCCCCATGTTAAAAAAACGCTTGCGTTTTTGGGAGCAACCCCTGCGTTTTTTTTCCAGCACCCAAAAAACGCTGCATGCAGCGTTTTTTGAACTGGGGAAAAAAACGCAAGTGGAGCTGAAAAACGCATGTACACTCAAATGCACCCTGCATTAACGCATCTGTGTTTTTTTTAACAGACCAAAAAACGCAGAGATGGGCAAAAAAGCTGATGTGTGTGAACAAGACCTTTGTGTGAAAGCTTTTCCCTACACACATAGGTTTTGATGGAAACCAAAAACTCAGGATTAGATTAGCATAGATTTATATAAAACCAAGGCAAAACCTGATCTCAAACGCAGCGAAACCTTCCTGTGGGCACGTACCCTTAGACAGAGTGCACAGGGGAAGAGACAGCACAGACAGGAGAGAGCGGACAAGGGGCACAGGCACAAAGACTGCCCTCCCGATGCATTAGCATCAGGCCTATCCCTAGTGTGTATATATATATATATATATATATATATATATATACCAACTTCAACCCCTCCCCTACCACACATAGAAACCATGCTAACCTTATCAACATTACCGGCACACCTTCATCTCCTACTTTTAATTGTGGTCTCTGGAATCCGCGGTCTCTATGCAACAAGCTTTCCTTCGCCCACAATTACTTTTTCACTAACTCTCTTAATCTTCTGCCCCCACTGAAACCTGGATCCAGGACTCAGACACGGTCTCCCTTGCTGCTATTTCTCACGGCGGCTTACATTTCTCGCATTCCCTGAGACCTGGAAACAGACATGATGGTGGAGTTGGCTTACTCCTGTCCCCATAATGTACTTTCCAGGTCATCCCCCCAGCTCCATCACTCTCATTCCCTTCTTTTGAGGTCCACACCATTAGGCTCTTCCACCCCCTCGCACTCAGAGTAGCACTTGTATACCAAGCCCCAGGGTCACCCACCCTGTTCCTAGACCATTTCTCTGCATGGCTGCCACACTTCATGTCCTCAGAATTACCAACCCTTATTCTGGGAGACTTTAACATCCCCATAAACAGCCCATCTCTCCATCTGCATCCCAGCTCCTATCTCTAACCACTTCTCTTGGCCTCTCACGGCTCTCAACCTCTGAGACACACAAGGATGGTAACACCAGTGACCTGATCTTTGTCCGGCTCTGTTCAACCTTCTCCTTAGATAACTCGCCTCTTCCTCTCTGTGATCACAACATTCTATCCTTCACGCTCACAAACCCTCGCCCACCCCAGCGCACTCCTACCTATCACACATTCAGAAATCTACAGGCCATTAACCCTCATACACTCACAGACTCTCTCATCTCATCACAATCCCTAATCTCCTCCTTTTCCTGTCCGGATCTGGAGGTGAATCACTACAGTGACACTCTAGAATTGTACACTTGCATATCATAGCACAAACATTCTTTGTCAATACCACCAAATAGGAGAGCAACTAACATTAAAACTAATAAGAAGACAAAAGAAGAAGATGCTTATAGAAGGGGTAAAGAAAGAAGCAGAAATGGGGGAAAAGGCTGAGAGGGGGAGGGGGAAATCAGAGTGATGAAGTCTGTCTTCACTGAGACCAGGCCTCTGCCACTGAGTTTTTACAAATGTCTATGAGTATGTACAAATCTAGTCAGTCACCTATTCCCCGACACTCTCTATATGTGTCTGACTGCTGGAACTGCATCCAACTAAATCACATGTTTCTGAATCTCATATAAGAATCATGAATTGAAGATGTTAAATCCTCCATGAACATGAGATCATTCTTCTTTAATATCCACATTGAAATCGGTGGGCAAGTCGTATTCCTCCAAAGAAGAGGGACACACGACCGTGCCGCCATCATCAGAAAGTTCAGTAAAGAATGCTTATGTGTGGCCCACTGGGACGGGGTACTCGGTACCAGACTGGGGGTAGCACTGGGGGATTATCACGGCGGTCTTGGTCCGGACCGTGTCCCAAGCCCCACAAGTAAAAGGGGTCTATTTACAGGAGATGTTGTCGTGACGCCACCCACGGGTTGTGGTCAATGAGGGGACCACCGCTGCAGCGTAGCTCTACTAGGAGGATGGATGGGGCTGCAGCTAGATGGATGAGCTCTCCGCGGGTCGGGCTGCTCCTGACAGGGTATAAAGATGTAATAAAAGTTCTGTATGCAGGGAAGCACACATGGGAGACTTAAGCAGGGTTCACCGGGATTTACTTGCAAGTTCTTAGTGCAGTTCAAACAATTCACGGTACAGTTCACACAATTAACTCCGGACAGTCTCTGAACCCTCTGCAGCCAGGTTCCCTCTCTGTGACCCTTCACTTTCTTTGTAACCTTTCTGGCTTTCCTCTCATCTGTTCTTCCCTGTGGGCTGTATGGGGGCAGCTCGGTCCCTTGCCTGACTTCCCCCTGTGTGTGTGGGTGGCAAGCCTGGGTCCTCCAGCCCATGTGTTAGGAACTCTGACCTGGAATTAGAGTCCCCCGTCGGTTTGTCTGGAATCCGGCGTATAGCTGCAGTCCCCTTCAGAGCCGACACTCTGGTCCCAGCCTAGCCTTGGGTGTCCCTGTCTTGCAAGGGATCACTGGGCTCTCTCCGACCCGTGTGACTACCTGGGTATGTCAGGGGAAATCTGTCCCACCTGTAGTCGGTCAACACTGCCATGCTCCTCGGACCCGGTGGCACCGGTCCGGTCTCTGTCCTTCCTTTCCCTTGGGCTGCAGGCTATGGAACAGGCTTTCTCTCCATGGAACGGTGTCTCTGTGGATTCTTCGCCTCCAGGGATCCCTATCCCTCAGGAAAGTGTCACTCTGCTGTTCTTGGCTTCTCGGCACCCACTGGCCTACTCTTGGTCTTTTATTGTCAGCCCACTCCTATAGCCTATACACTTTAGGATCCAATTCAAACTGCTTGTTCTCACCCACAAAGCTCTTCACAGTGCAGCACCTCCCTACATCTCTACCCTCATCCCTGTCTCTCACCCAACCTGTTCTCTTCGCTCTTGAAGTGACTTTAGACTCTGCATTAATCTGAGCCTCCCACTCCCGGCTCCAAGACTTCTCGCGAGCTGCAACAATTCTCGGATGCTCTACCACAAGAAATTAGGTCTATACACAACTTACATAGTTTCAGGCAATCCCTAAAAACACATCTTTTTAGGGCGGCCTATCATGATGCCTAGTCAAAGTCTCTTAGATATAGCCTGTCCGCTCCACCAGTCTCAAATGCATCACAAATAATGGTTGGTGGCCATTTATACTGCTCCTATCTGTTCCCCATCTCCTCAAGTTGACTATACCATCATTGTAAGTAAGCACCTATACTTTGTGTCACCCCCACCTCATGGTTAGATTGTAAGCTCTAATGAGCAGGGATGTCATTATTTTGCTTTAATTATTGTATTATGCTTTGTCTTGTATTGTATTGTTCTTTGTATTGTATTGTATTTTCTGATAACTGTTTCTTATGATTGCTTGAATATGAACCTCTGAATTGTGAAGCACTGCGGAATAGGTTGGCACTATATAAATAAAGATTATTATTATTATTATTATCTACTATATAATTGCCGTAGGCACTTCCGTGTCGGACCCCGAAAAAGACCGTGGCTTTGTCACTCTGTGACGTCACCACGTGCGAGCAATGGCCGCGAAGCGGCCATTGCGAGTCGCTGGGCGAAAATCGAACCAGAGGCTCGGCCACAAAGTTAGCGATTCACCGCTCATGTAGCGCGAGCAATGGCCGTGAGGCCATTGCAAGTCGCTGCCTCAGCCGCCGCACCTGCCGCAAGTCCCCCTATACTTTCTATGGGGATCCATTGCGAGTCGCTCATGTAGCGCGAGCAATGGCCACGGTTATGTGGCAAACGCGGCAGATGCGGTTACACTTGCGGCGCGGTTGCGGTAATCCCCTTAGAAAGTATAGGGGGACTTGCGGCAGGTGCGGCAAGTGCGGTTTTGCACTTGCGGCAAGTGCGGTCGCGAAAAAAAAACGCAGTCAGCCGCGGTTTTTTTCGCGAAAATCTTTTAAAAAATGTAAAAATATTCTAGACACCCGATGCTATTATTGCTATTAATAATGCTATTAATGCTATTAATTATGCTATTAATGCTAATATTAATGCTATTAATGGTAATATTAATGCTATTAATGCTATTACTGCTAATAATAATTCTATAAATGCTACTAATTATGCTATTAATGCTAATATTAATGCTAATAATGCTAATAATAATGCTATTAATGATATTATTAATACTATTAAGGCTAATAATCATGCTATTAATGCTATTAATAATGCTATTAATGCTATTATTAATGCTAATACTGCTATTAATAATGCTATTAGTGCTAATAATAATGCTATTAATGCTAATAATTATGCTATTAATGGTAATATTAATGCTAATAATGCTAATAATAATGCTAATAATGCTATTATTAATGCTATTAAGGCTAATAATCATGCTATTCATGCTATTAATAATGCTATTAATGTTATTAATGCTAATATTAATGCTATTAATTCTATTATTAATGCTATTAATGCTATTAATAATGCTATTAATGCTAATAATAATGCTATTACTGCTAATAATAATGCTATTAATGCTAATAATTATGCTATTAATGCTAATATTAATGCTAATAATGCTAATAATAATCCTATTAATGCTATTAATAATGCTATTAAGGCTAATATTCATGCTATTTATGCTATTCAAAATGCTATTAATGCTAATAATATTGCTATTAATGCTCTTTATGCTAATACTAATGCTATTAATGCAATTATTTATGCTATTAATTCTATTATTTATGCTATTAATGCTATTAATAATGCTATTAATGTTATTAATATTGTTATTAATGCTATTAATGCTAATATTAATGCTATTAATGCTATTAAGGCTAATAATCATGCTATTAATGCTATTTTTAATTCTATCAATGCTATTAATAATGTTATTAATGCTAATAATGCTATTACTCCTCATAATAATGCTATTAACGCTATTATTATTGCTATTTATGGTAAAAATGCTATTAATACTAATAATAATACTATTATTAGTACTATTATTGCTATTAATAATGCTATTAATGCTAATAATAATGCTGTTAATGCTAATAATTATGCTATTAATGGTAATAATAATGCTATTAATGCAAATAATATGGCTATTAATGCTATTATTAATGCTATTAATGCTAATACTAATGCTATTAATGCTATTATTTATGCTATTAATGCTATCATTTATGCTATTAATGCTATTATTAATGCTATTAATGCACATACTAATGCTATTAATGCTATTCATAATGCTATTACTCCTATTAATACTGCTCTTAATGCTATTAATACTGCTATTAATGCTATTAATACTGTTATTAATGCTCATAATACTGCTAATAATGCTATTAATACTGCTATTACTGCTAATAATAATGCTATTGCTAATATTATTGCTATTGATGATGCGATTATTATTTAAAAATCTTTAAAAAAACAATAAACATATTCTACACACCCGATGCATTTGTATCAGGCTAACAGCTATAACTACTATAATCAAATTAATGCACGTTCTAGAATCCCGATGCATTTGCATCGGGCTCACAGCTAGTATTATATATACATACAGGGTGGGCCGTTTATATGGATGCAACTAAATAAAATGTGAATGGTTGGTGATATCAACTTCCTGTTTGTGGCACATTAGTATGAGGGGGAAAAATATTTTCAGATGGGTGGTGACCACGGCGGCCATTTTGAAGTTGGCCATTTTGGATCCAACTTTATTTTTTTCAATGGGAAGAGGGTCATGTGACACACCAAACTTATTGAGAATTTCATAAGAAAAACAATGGTGTGCTTGGTTTTAACGTAGCTTTATTTTTTAATGAGTTATTGCCAAGTTTTTGACCACTTATAAAATGTATTGAAAGTGCTGCCCATTGTATTGGATTGCAACCCTCTTCTCCCACTCTTGACACACTGATAGCAACACCGCAGAAGAAATGCTAGCACACGCTTCTAGTGTCTGTTGTTTCAGATGCTGCACATCTTGTATCTCCACAGCATGGACAATTGCCTTCAGATGAGTGATGAGGCAAACTTTTTTGTGAATGTTGAAGTTAACAAACAAAACCACCGCTATTGGTCTGACACTAACCCACAGTGGATAGATCCCTCCAAGACTATTGGAACACAAAAATTGATGATATGGTGTGGTATATGGGGTACAAAGATCATCAATGGAAACCTCAATGCAACTGGATATCTGAATCATGTAGCAATTTCAGATATGGTGTAGGGTTGCAATTGTACCCAGGCCTTGGAACCTAGGGGGCCCCAAAAATTTCTTTGGCCTATATAAAAATACGAATGCTATTAAAGAATAGCAGTAATTAAGGGCGCTGTTGGAGCTTGCACGTTGGGACCCACGAGCTTCAAGTTACGCCAATACAAATGGCAGAGCAGGGCTCGCAGCTACTTTGTTCGGTGAGGTAACACGTATTCCTGCCTGCTAAGCACAAGAGCCAGTGTTTCTGCCTCATTACTAGTGCTGTGAGCTCATCATAAATCAAAACAATGATGTAGGAGATCAGGGGCTGATGGAGCTTCTATGTTACTGACTTGATTTATGAGACGTTCAGGACTGAAGAGGCAGCATAAACACTCACACTCCTGTGACAAAACAAAAAGAGGAATGTGTCATCTCACCAAAAGAAGTAGCTGCTGTGACGCTGGTTACTTACAGGCAAGTCTGGAGGCAGGGTATTTGGATGATCCAAGTTCAGATACCAGGGGAGCTGATCGTGTATACAAGGAGTAAACTGAGATACAGTCAAGTAATGGTCTAGGGTCAGGATATTAGGAGAATAAGTCGTGGACACAGGAACTATACTGAGATGTAGTCACTTCATGGTACGGAGCCAGAATACCAGGAGAACATGTCAAGAGTATAGGGAGAAAATAGAGAAGTAATCAGGTAATGGTCCAGGGTCAGATAGCAATAGTGAGAACAAGCAGAGTACATGGATACTAGCTCACAGCAGCACTCAGACTGAATTCTACAACTGACAGAGTTCTGGGGAAACTGCTCAGCTAAGTAGCTGGGCAATCACCCGGAATATGGAATACCTGAACAATCTAGCACCTCCCGGAACCAGATTGAATGACCCATTTAACACACTGACAGCTCAGTATACCCCAGCGCCTGACTGAACAATTGAACTGTCACTCACCAAACTGACATATCACCATGCCCTAATTCCATAGTCACAACAGAAAGCCACTCTTTGTGTCCTAGAGACACTGACTGGCGCACTTGTGACAGCAGCAAGGCCTTGCTGCATCTTTTGTATACTTCCTTTCCATGTGTAGATGTGTTACAGCTAAAAAAAAGCAAATATGGATTTGCATTTAAAATGCAAAAAAGCAAATATGGACTTGCATTTATTTTTTTGTGCATGGCTAAATAATTTTATGTTTTTATAGAATGGTCGGTATTATAGTACAGTCATATGAAAAAGTTTGGGCACTCCTCTTAATCTTACTCTTTTTTTTTGTTTAAAATTTTTTTTTGCAACTGCTATTTCAGTGTGATATATGTAATAACTGATGGACACAGTAATTTTTCTGGTTTGAAATGAGGTTTATTGTACTAACCAAAAATGTGAATTATGCATTATTTCAAAATTTGACAGGTGCCAAAGTATGGGCACCCTTCTGATTTTCATGATTTGAATACTCCTAACTACTTTTTATTGACTTACTGAAGCACTAAATTGGTTTGGTAACCTCATTGAGCTTTGTACTTCATAGCCTGGTGTATCCAATCATGAGAAAAGCTATTTCAGGTGTCTAAAGGAGTGGCATCATGGGCTCCTCGAAACAGCTCTCAAATGATCTGAAAAAAAAAAGATTGTTCAGGGGAAGGATACAAAAAGTTGTCTCAGAGATTTAACCTGTCAGTTTCCACTGTGAGGAACATAGTAAGGAAATGGAAGACCACAGAGACAGTTCTTGTAATGGCCAGAAGTGGCAGGCCAACAACAATATCAGAAAGGCAGAAAAGAAGAATGGTGAGAACAGTCAAGAATAATCCACAGACCACCTCCAAAGACCTGCAGCATCATCTTGCTGCAGATGGTGTCACTGTGCATCGGTCAACAATACAGCGCACACTGCACAAGGAGAAGCTGTATGGGAGAGTGATGTGAAAGAATGCACACCACAAACAGAGTCACCTGAGGTATGCAAAAGCACATTTGGACAAGCCAGTTTCATTTTGGAAGAAGGTCCTGTGGACTAATGAAACAAAGATTGAGTTGTTTGGTCATACAACAAGGCGTTATGCATGGCGCCACAAAAACACAGCATTCCAAGAAAAACACTTGCTACCCACTGTCAAATTTGGGGGAGGGTCCATCATGCTTTGGGGCTGTGTGGCCAATGACGGCACCGGGAATCTTGTTAAAGTTGAAGGTCGCATGGATTTCACTCAGTATCAGCAGATTCTTAAGAATAATGTTCAAGAATCAGTGTCAAAGTTGAAGTTACGCCGGGGATGGATCTTTCAGCAAGACAATGATCCAAAACACCGCTCCAAATCTACTCAGGCATTCATGCAGAGGAACAATTACAATGTTCTGGAATGGCCATCCCAGTCCCCAGACCTGAATATCATTGAACATCTGTGGGATGTTTTGAAGCGTGCTGTCCATGCTCGGCGACCATCAAATTTAACTGAACTGGAATTGTTTTGTAAAAAGGAATGGTCAAAAATACCTTCATCCAGGATCCAGGAACTCATTAACAGCTACAGGAAGCAACTAGAGGCTGTTATTTTTGTAAAAAGGTGGATCTACTAAATATTAAAGTCACTTTTCTGTTGAGGTGCCCATACTTTTGCACCTGTCAATTTTTGAAATAATGCATATTTCACATTTTCGGTTAGTACAGTAAATCTCATTTCAATCCTGAAATATTACTGTGTCCATCAGTTATTACATATATCACACTGAAATAGCTGTTGCAAAAAAACTATTTTAAACAAAAAAAAAAGAGTAAGATTAAGAGGGGTGCCCAAACTTTTTCATATGACTGTATATGGTTACATTGACATCTGCCCATAAAGTCCGGTCACAGACTGTCTATGGCTGCCTTTGTGAGGTGTCAGATTCCTGACAGTAGCCACCAGTGTACTTGTATTTTTAGCATTATTACTTTGCTCTGGTGTTTTCACACTTGCATTTTTTTGTCATACGTCAATATCTGTCCAAATACTGAAGACTTCTGATCAGGCATGTGTCTCTATGCTTAACATGGGGCATGCATTAGTATCAGTATAACCGTGGATCCAGGGGCGTAACTACAATAGGTGCAGGGGCTGCGATCGCACCCGGCCCTGCAGCCTAGGGGGACCCCAAAAGTCCCTTTGGCCTATAGAAAAAGACTAATACTATTAAAGATTTGCAATAATTGGGGGTCCCGTTGGAGCTTTCACATCGGGGCCCCTGGGCCTGAAGTTACGTCACTGCGTGTATCCGCATTACTGCGTCGTTTTGACCACCTCCCCGAACGCACAATGTTGTGCTTTTGCTGCATGAAAAAATCTCTCTCTCTTCTTGATATTTAGCTTTACATAATTACTTAGAAATAGAGGAGATTGATGACAGAAAATGTTATCAAAGGATAGGTGATATTATTGATCAGTGGTCCAACATTTGGGATCTGCACTGTCAAAATGGCACTATTAACCCTCTTAGAATGGAGCAGCACTGCTCAATCTTGACTGCAGCTTCTGTGGCACCCCAGGGTCTTAGTGCCATTGTGTCATCACTGCCCCCCGGTGGTGGTGTCATGCTGAGAGCAACAAAAGGCAGGAAAACCACACACAACACCTTCTGCCTCCAGGCCAGAAGGGGGAGACCAAGCCCGAGTTCAGGGTGAGCTCCCCTATAAATTTTGGTCTGGGACAGAGCCAGTTAGTTCAGTTCCCGAGACGACTGTGAAGAGTACCTGGAGGATCGAGCTGTGCTAAGCTTATCCTAGGTGCAACCAATCAGTTCCTAGGAGGACTGAGGCAGGCATCCTGGTGGATTAAAGGCTGTAGAACTCATCCCAAGATTGGTGACTCAGTGCCAGGCCTAAGACTAGGGTTTGAGGAGAGTCACAGGAACACCTGGGGAACCGAGCGATACCGTGCCCAGAGGAAAGCGCAGAGAATGGACACCGGGTCCGAGACTGTGCAGGGTCTAACGTCCCGGCAGTCAACACTGGAAGGTGAGGAATTCCAGGTTCTTCAGCCATGCCCGAACACACAGCAACGAAGAGAGTTCAGAAACTGACACCCGAGACAAGGGTTAGAAAGGACTCTAGTTGACTGTCATACCGGCACCTCGCAGGAAAAGACAGGACCGGCAGCTTAGCTGATGCAGCAGCAAGAGCCAATTAACAGAGCGCTGTAAGGGAGCCAAAGACCCAGCAGGGTGAGAAAGAACCTTAAGTTGCTCTCAACAAAGACTCCATGGGCAACTGCTTGAAGTCAGCTATTCCAGTAAAAGACTGAATGACCAACAAACAGTGAGTTTGCTTATTGCCTCGTTCCCGTCGTCCTGCACCCTACACTTAAACTACCTTCACTGCCCCTGGGAACTGCCCTGCCGGTGGAGAGACAGTCCATTCCAGCTGCCATGCACCATCCCCGGAGGTTCTGCAGCAGCGATGGCCACCTATAGCCACATACCACGGGTGGCGTCACGCACAATCTCCCTATTCAAAATTCCCCTTTCCCTACCAAGCCAGAAAATTCCCCATTTGCAGCTGAACCCAGGGCCACGGAACCAGGTCTTGACCCTTGTGAGTCTCCAGAGACAGTAATAGCCCGATTCCGAGTACCCTATACCCTGGGCATGTCACTTCATTTATGCTGTATAAGGGCCCATCCACACAATGCATATTTTGACATGTATCTGGTGCAGATCCGCAGCAGATCTCACTAAATATGCAGCAGCGTGTCTTCCCAGCTAAATCTATGGGATTTGTGAAGTCCTGTCTACAGGGTGCATTTTTTCCGCAGTAGATCTGCTGTGTATTTTATTGCGGAACTATCTGTAACATGTCAATTCTTGCTGTGGATTTTACCGATTTTTTCACCCATAGCTCAAAATACACAGCAGATACGCAGCCTAATCTGCAGGAAGTGATAGTGTTAAAGGGGAAGCAGGATTTCACCTTTTTTTTCCTTTTTTTTAACCAAAGTATCCAAACTTTATTGAAACAAACACAAAGCACCTTCAAACCCGTATAAAACACGCACCGTGTGGACAGGGATGGTTTTGGTGCATTTTTTCTGACAGTAGGTGCAGATATTGGAATTCCAAAATGTGCACCACCAACTCAATGGGTGAAGACAGCCTAAGGCTAGGGTCAAACTAGCGTTCAGGCATGCGCTCAGGGGGTTCCGTTTAAAACATAGAATTTGTCAGCATTAACTCAGTGCTACCGGAAAGGTAAGACTGGGTTAACGCTGTCAATTCATTGCTATGGATGACAGAACCCCGAGCGCAGTTCAAATGCTGGCATAAAAGTGACGGTGTTTAAAATCTCGCACTATTTCCAAGAGCATCACATGATACGCGCTTCCGCGTCATGTGCTTGGAAATAGCGCTAGATTTAAAACACCGGCACTTAGATGCCAGTGTTTGAACTGCGCTCGTGGTTCCATCATCCATAGCAATGAATTGACAGCGTTAACACAGTCTTACCTTTCTGGTACCATTGCGTTAAGGTTGACAAATTCTATCTTTTTAAGGGAACCCCCATGAACGCAGGGCAAAATACTACTTTGACACTAGCCTTAGAGTTCCTCTCTCAAAATCTTGGGGATTTAAGCAATGAACAAGGCGAGCGGTTTTACCAGGACATTAACCCCTTCAGGACACAGCCCATTTTGACCCTAAAGGCCTTGGCATTTTTGTCAATTCTGACCAGTGTCCCTTTATGAGGTAATATCTCTGGAACACTTCAACAGATCCTAGTGATTCTGAGATTGTTTTTTCGTGACATATTGGGCTTCATGTTAGTGGTAAATTCAGGTCAATAATTTGTGCGTTTATTTGTGAAAAAATCAAAAATGTGGTAAACATTTTGAAAATTTCACAATTTTCAAATTTTGAATTTTTATTCTGCTAAATCAGAGAGTTATGTGAAACAAAATAGTTAATAAATCACATTTCCCACATGTCTACTTTACATCAGCACAATTTTGGCAAAAAAAAATTTTGGGGGTGGGAACTTATAAGGGTTCAAAGTTCATCAGCAATTTATAATTTTTCCAGCAAAATTACAAAACCATATTTTTAGTGACCACATCACATTTGAAGTCCCCTTGAGGGGTTTACATGACAGAAAACACCCAAAAGTGACACCATTCAAAAACTGCACCCTTCAAGTTACTCAAAACTACATTCAAGAAGATTATTAACCCTTCAGGTGCTTCACAGGAACTAAAGCAACATGGAAGGAAAACATTTACATTTTAATTTTTCTAACAAAAATGTTCTTTTAGCCTCAATTGTTTCATTTTCACATAGGCAACAGGATAAAATGGATCCTAAAATTTGTTGGGCAATTTCTCCTGAGTACACCGATACCTTATATGTGGTCATAAACCATTGTATGGGCACACGGCAGGGCTCAGAAGGGAAGGAGCGCAATTTGACTTTTGGAGTTAATTTTCCATTCAAAAAATGAAAAAGCGCTCCTTCTTTTCTGAGCCCTGCCGTGCGCCCAAACAGTGGTTTATGAACACATATGAGGTATCAATGTGAGGTGGTCGACAGGGTAGGGGGGTACTCGGGTACCGGGACTGATGACTACTTGGATGGGGGATCACGGCTGGTCGGTTCCCGGTTCCCTGCCCTGGACCCTCAGTGGCGGGGATGTTGGAGGATGATGATGATGAATGGGGAATAGTAACGTGACGCCACCTGTGGTATCTGGTAATTTAGATACCAGCGTTGCAGGCCGGCCGCTGAAGTGATGTGATGCAGCTTGGGTGTTACAGCCCCCCACATGTGGAGCTTTACTTCAGGGCAGCGGGGATGGATGAGAGAAGTCGTAGTAGCGTCTTGCGGGGGACGCTGTGGGCAGCGGCAGGGAAGCAGACACACACACACAATATTCTTTGTTTTGGTACCTTTTACTGATGTCCGGTAACAGGTACAGTCCAAGAGGGTACCAGGTTCTCAGTGCAATTTGGGATTTTCACCTTGAGAGTTGTGAGGCCTCTTCTGCTACTGTATACGGTGGTTTGGGGTAAGTCTTGCCTATAACTGAACTCGCCGCTTTCTTCCCTCTCAGGGCTTTACTCTTTAACCGACAATGAGGACCTTCTGTGGGGTCCCTACACTCCTCTGGGCCCCTGGTACCCTCTTGGACTGTACCTGTTACCGGACATCAGTAAAAGGTACCAAAACAAAGAATATTGTGTGTGTGAGTCTGCTTCCCTGCCGCTGCCCACAGCGTCCCCCGCAAGACGCTACTACGACTTCTCTCATCCATCCCCGCTGCCCTGAGGTAAAGCTCCACCTGTGGGGGCTGTAACACCCAAGCTGCATCACATCACCTCAGCGGCTGGCCTGCAGCGCTGGTATCTAAATTACCAGATACCACAGGTGGCGTCACGTTACTATTCACCATTCATCATCATCATCCTCCAACATCCCTGCCACTGATGGTCCAGGGCAGGGAATCGGGAACCGACCAGCCGTGATCCCTCATCCAAGTAGTCATCAGTCCCGGTACCCGAGTACCCCCCTACCCTGTCGACCACCTCACATTGATACCTTATATGTGTTCATAAACCACTGTTTGGGTGCACGGCAGGGCTCAGAAAAGAAGGCGCGCTATTTCATTTTTTGAATGGAAAATTAACTCCAAAAGTCAAATTGCGCTCCTTCCCTTCTGAGCCCTGCCGTGTGCCCATACAGTGGTTTATGACCACATATAAGGTATCGGTATACTCAGGAGAAATAGCCCAACAAATTTTAGGATGCATTTTATCCTTTTGCCCATTTGAAAATTAAAAACGTTAGGCTAAAAGAAAATTTTTGTGAAAAAAAAGTACTTTTTCATTATTCCAATTGTTTGGTTTCCGCTAACAATTGGATCTAATTTTTCCATTGAAATTGTTAGCGGACACCATGTCGTGTATGGAGAACCCGTGTGCCACCAGCACAAGGGCAACTGGTAGAGTTGGGGTGCAGCACCAGAAAATGGTGCCTCTAATGAATGCCGTGGGGTGGCCGTGGATTGCAATTTGCAGCGTATGGGCCCATGTTTGAGTCTCTCCATGCTGAGGATTCGAGCCCCCCAGCTGCCAAGTTGTACCTGGCTGGCAACCAAAAATACAGCGAAGCCCTTTTTTTTTTATTTCTAGAACTAATTCTAGAAAGAAAAATGACATGGGGCTCTGCCATATTTTTGGCCCAGTCAGGTACAACTTGGCAGCTGGGGGCTGGAATCCTCAGCATGGAGAGGCCCAAGCATTCTGGGCCCCCCATGCTGCGAATTGCAGCCCGCAGCTGCCCAGAAAATGGTGCATTCATTGAAGCGTCATTTTCTGGCGCTGTATGCAGGCTCTTCCAGTTGCCCTGGTGCCGGTGACAAACTGGGTAATAAATGGGTTAATGCCAGCTTTTTATTGGCAGCTGGCCCTAAGCCTGAGATTCATACTGTCGGGCCAATGTTAGACACGGCCATTAGGAATCTTTAGTAAATAATCAAAAAAAATACACCACACAGAGAAAAATCTTTTCATTTGAAAAAAAACACAAGCAAAATTCAGACTCCATCTTTATTATAAAGAGCCGACATAGTCCACAACGAAGGTCCCACATCGCTCGATCTCCTCTGCTTAATCCAGAGACTGCAGCAAGGGATCAAGTGTCCTCTTCCTACAGTCTCTGGGGTCAGAGTTATGGTGCACTGTATGGCAATGATCTGTCATACAGTACACCATGACTATGATTCCAGAGACTACAACAAGAGGACACTTGATCCCTTGTTGCACCCATCCATCCACCCATGCACTCATCATCCATACATGCACCCATCTACGCATGCACACACACACATCTATCCATGCACACATCCATCTAAGCATGCATCCACACATGCATGCACGCATCCACGCACACATCCATGCAAGCACACATCCATCCATGCACACATCCATAC
Organism: Allobates femoralis; assembly: GCA_033576535.1. Classification (NCBI taxonomy): domain Eukaryota; kingdom Metazoa; phylum Chordata; class Amphibia; order Anura; family Aromobatidae; genus Allobates; species Allobates femoralis. Next base: position 160,961,231 of record JARQOC010000001.1, read on the forward strand.
ATACATGCACACATCCATTCATGCACGCATTCACACATCCACGCACGCATCCACGCACACACACATCCACATCCATGCGTGCACACATTCCTCCATGCACGCACCCATCCATGCATGCACCCATGCATCCATCCACCCATGCATGCGCCCATCCATTCACCCATGCATGCATGCACCCACTCATCCACCCATGCATGCACCCACTCACCATCCACCTATGCATGCATTCACCCATCCATCCACCCATGCACCCACTCACCCATCCATCCATCCACCCATGCATGCACCCACCCATCCATTCATTCATACTTACCTCATCAAGGGGAGGGGCCAACACCAGAGCTGGCCGACGGGTGCAGCCCACCGGGAGATGAAAGGGGTGGATGGGAAAGGGGCACAGGGGGAATGTCAGCTTCCTCAGCCCCTCCCGTGATCGCACCAAGAGGGGGCTGAGGAAGCTGACAGGAGGGTGCAGCCCGCCGGCGGCAACAGTCATTTACCGTCGGCGGGTATACTGCCGGCAGATGACTGTTACCATCGGGTGGGGGGGTAGAAAGGGATCGGGGGAGAGCCCTGGAGCAGGAGGGGGCTAGGAGGGGGAGGGCACCTGCCATCCCGCCCCTCCAGATCTGATTGGAGAGCTCCAATCAGATCTGGAGGGGGTTACTCGCTCTGATTGGCAGTCTCAATTTTAACTGCCAATCAGAGCGAGTTTAGCCACGGGGAGCTAAGCCAACCCCCCCTGGGCTAAAGTATAGGTGCTTGCGCTCCTACAGCTCCGGTGACTTGTCACTGACACTGTCACCGGAGCTGCAGGAGCGCAAACAACCCATGATGTCATAGAGATGTCATAGGTCGGGAACGTACCGACTTTCATGACGTCTCTATAACATCATAGGTCGGGAAGGGGTTAAAGTAATGGAACACCGCTGCCAGGTTTTTGGAATGACTCAATGTTGGCAGATTACTGTTGGATGTTACATAGGGACAACCCAGAAAAATCGTATCAACGACAGTCTAATATCAAGCACTTTTAAATTCTGTTCTTAATTTGGTTTCTATTTTGCATGTGAAATTATTTTGGTTTTAATAAAAACTGTTGTGTAAGGTGAAGCATTTTTTGTAATATGTAGATTACTGTTTTCTTAATGCCGCCAGTGTATTTCCTACACCTTATTATAATGATGCTGTTTCATTGAAACTATACGTGCTACAGAAAAACTACATTTTAATTTACATTTAAATACATTTTTGAAATCAGGACAAAAAGATGATTCAGAAAAGTACAAAGTCACCTGCGATAATTACAAAAAATATTTTTTCGTTGAACTGTGTAACTTACCACCTTTGTTTCCTCTGGTGAACCTCTTTAAGCATCTGTGACAGTTTACATTCAGGGGCGGAACTACCGTGGTGCAGCTGGTGCAGCTGCACCAGGGCCCCGTCCAGTTAGGGGGCCCCTGAGACTCCAGCGGCAGGTCCGTTCCCCTGTCAGACAGAACGGGATGGAAGGTGGCAGTAGTATGGTAGATTTATCTGCAGCATTTAATGTGTGGCCCGGAGGGGGGGGGGGTTGTGAGTGGGTGCTGTCGGGTGTCAGCAGCTCTGCACACCCGCGGCACTGTTCTGCTGGCCGTCATTGAGGCCCGGGGGTGAGGGGGATCGCTGTTGGTCGGGTGCCAGCAGCTCTGCACACCCGCGGCACTGTCCTCCTGCTGGCTGGCATTGAGTCCGGGGGGGGAGATGGTGTTGTCTGGAGTCAGGTGCCCCGGGGTGCTGTCTGGAGTCAGGTGCGCCGCGGCTCTTTTCTTGCTGTATGCGATCAGTAAGAAGAGGGGGAGGGATGCTGTTGGAGCAGCAGCATTTCGTTGAGGCCAGAGGGGGCTGGGAGGGTCGGCTCTTCCGTGGACCCGGTGAGCAAGCTGACTGAGGAGGATACTGAGGGCTCCAGGGTAAGAGCCCCTGAGCAGGGCTTTGGTCTGGTGGGGAGGGAAACAGTCTGTGAACACAGCACTGCAGTGCACACCAACATGATTTGAGGGGTGTGGGGGGGGCAGGATTTGGATGCCTCAAGAAAGGGACGTTCCTGGGGCCCCAAGGTCCCCCCTTCAGAAGGGGATGGGGGTCATGGGGGCCCCAGGATCCCCCTTCCTTGATGCAGCCGATCTCCCCAAACTCTGTGTGTGTGGCATGTGTCTCTGTGTCTGTGGCATGTGTCTATGTGTCTGTGGCATGTGTCTATGTGTCTGTGGCATGTGTGTCTGTGACTTGTGTCTCTGTGTCTGTGGCATTTGTCTCTCTGTCTGTGACGTGTCTCTTTGTCTGTGGCATGTGTCTGTGGCATGTGTCTCTGTGTCTGTGGCATGTGTCTGTGGCATGTGTCTCTGTGTCTGTGACATGTGTCTCTGTGTCTGTGGCATGTGTCTGTGGCATGTGTCTGTGGCATGTGTCTGTGGCATGTGTCTGTGTGTCTGTGACATGTGTCTCTGTGTCTGTGGCATGTGTCTGTGGCATGTGTCTCTGTGTCTGTGACATGTGTCTCTGTGTCTGTGACATGTGTCTGTGACATGTGTCTCTGTGTCTGTGACATGTGTCTGTGGCATGTGTCTCTGTGTCTGTGGCATGTGTCTCTGTGTCTGTGGCATGTGTCTCTGTGTCTGTGGCATGTGTCTATGTGTCTGTGGCATGTGTGTCTGTGACTTGTGTCTCTGTGTCTGTGGCATTTGTCTCTCTGTCTGTGACGTGTCTCTGTGTCTGTGGCATGTGTCTGTGGCATGTGTCTCTGTGTCCGTGACATGTGTCTGTGGCATGTGTCTGTGGCATGTGTCTCTGTGTCTGTAACATGTGTCTCTGTGTCTGTGGCATGTGTCTGTGGCATGTGTCTGTGGCATGTGTCTGTGGCATGTGTCATGTGTCTCTGTGTCTGTGGCATGTGTCTGTGGCATGTGTCTCTGTGTCTGTGGCATGTGTCTCTGTGTCTGTGGCATGTGTCTATGTGTCTGTGGCATGTGTCTCTGTGTCTGTGACATGTGTCTCTGTGTCTGTGGCATTTGTCTCTCTGTCTGTGACGTGTCTCTGTGTCTGTGGCATGTGTCTGTGGCATTTTTCTCTCTGTCTGTGATGTGTCTCTGTGTCTGTGGCATGTGTCTGTGGCATTTGTCTCTCTGTCTGTGACGTGTCTCTGTGTCTGAGGCATGTATCTGTGGCATGTGTGTCTGTGTCTGTGGCATGTGTCTGTGGCATGTGTCTCTGTGTCTGTGACGTGTCTGTGGCATGTGTCTATGTGTCTGTGGCATGTGTCTCTGTGTCTGTGACATGTGTCTCTGTGTCTGTGACATGTGTCTGTGTGCGGCCTGTGCATGTGTTTGGAATTTATTTGTGTGTTGTGTATGTGCATGGATTGTGTGTGTGGCTTGTGTCTGCGTGTGTGGCTTGTGTCTCTGTGTGTGTGCCCTGTGTATGTGTCTGTGTGTGGCATTTGTCTGTGTGTTGCTTTTGTGTCTGTGTGTGCTTGGCTTGTGTGTTTTGATGGTGTGTGTGTCTGTATGTGTGGCTTGTGTCTGTATGTGTAGCTTGTGGCTGTGTGTGGCTTGTGTCTGTGTCGCTTGTGTCTCTCTCTGTGTGTGTGGCTTGTGTCTCTGTGTGTGTGGCTTGTGTCTCTGTACGTGTGGCTTCCGTCTCTGTGTGTGGCTTGTGTCTCTGTGTCTGTGGCTTGTGTCTGTGGCCTGTGCATGTGTCTGTGTGTGGCATTTGTCTGTGTGTTACTTGTGTGTCTGTGTGTGTGGCTTGACTCTGTGTGTGGCTTGTGTGTGTGGCTTGTGTGTGTACCGTACACTGTCTGTGCACAGCACGGTGCTGGGGAGTTGGTGGTACACTGTCTCCCGCCGCCTTAAAATCGGTCTGTTTCTCATCCAGGAGAGTCGGATGAGTGACATCCGTTTTTTGGTCCGTTTGGCAACTGCTGTGCGAGTGTCCGACATTTTTCTCAGATTCTCAGATCACATCCGTGTGCAATCAATCTGTTCTTTCCTCAGCAGCTATTAGTGTATAATCATTGGTCCGTACCCTAATACTAAAATCCATATACTAACCCTACTGGTATGGGAGGATTTATGGCTCAGTTAGTACACACTCCATACTTCTTGTTATTAACCAGTTAATGCTCTCTTGTCCACCGCACTGCAGTATCAAAAGAGGACAACAGCGAGACAGACAGCAACATGGCATCAGAGAGCCCCTGACCTCGAAATAGAAGATCCTCAGATCCCAGTATTGTGACATAATATTAAGAATAAAGGTTTTTTGCATTTATATTGCATTATGAACTCCACAGCACGGCGGCGAAAAATTGCTCCGGGCCCTCCTTGACTCCTGCTTGTTGCCATACACTGGGGTTGTGCAGAGGTGGCAATTGCACCCCTTCTCTTTGTGTTTTAGTATAGTAGTTATATTCTTGTATATAGGGGCAGACAGTGTATACTATGTATACTTCCTGATTATCAACAACCAAAGTGGCGGCAAATTTTTTCGACCGGCTCGGGCGCCACAAACAGTTGCTACGCCGCTGGCTGTGCTGCACACCCGCGGCACTATTCTGGCACTGAGTTCCAGGGGGGGAGTTGGGGGGGGCCCCGAAAAAATTTCTTGCACCAGGGCCCACTACAGTTTGGGTCCGCCCCTGTTTACATTTATTGTATATTTTGCAAGCATGTGCTTTAACTACAGACAAAACAGTTGGTAAGAGACAGCCCTATGGTTTCCAAGATTGCTCACACATTATATTAGAAAAATCTGGTTAGATTAAAGTTAAGATATAATTGATTGTTCTATTGGAACCTGTAACATTAATCATTCCATATGTAATCAGTTTCCATAAGCATCAACTTCCAAGGAACTGTGAGATCTACCACATTTATGTATGAATAACTTTTTGTGCAATAATGGTAACTACAATCTTACTAACAGGAAATATTTAAATAAGTTATTGCTCTAATATCCCTTTAAATGCATAAAACAGGGCTTCGTCATTGTGCAGAAAAAAAATGAACTTGGCAAAAATCAGGCTAATGTTCTCTGGAAAACATTAGTAAGTAACCTTCCACTAATTCAGCAATGTACGATGACTCATTACCACATTTATGTGAACAAATCCTCCAAGACAAAAGCTCCTAAACAAGACCAAAAGACAAGAAGCGCTGAATCCCAGCTATTTATGGGGTATTGTTTTCGAATCATTTGCAGTTTAAAATGCAACCAATAAAACCTTGTCAGATGAACATATTTTTTTTACGGTCATTGTGCTGTATGTGCAAGAGCTGCGCAAAACCAATGTTATCCTATGTGCTAGTGCATGTGCTATGTGCTAGGACTCTCAGATTCTAATATTTTTCTGTCTACAAGCTAACACAGTACAAACATTTTTTACCTTAGTGCACATGAGGAATTTTCTAAGATCTGTCTGCAAAAAAAATTGCAGCATGCACTAGTCTTGTTTGTATAAGGGATAAGACAGTAATTGTTTAAATGGCAGCAGTCCTGCTCCAGCTGCACACAGATGCAGTGTGGATGTGACTGGTTCAATTATTACAGCAGACATCTAAACCCAGCCTAAAGGCCCCATTACACGCTACGATATCGTTACCGTTGCAACGTCACCGGTTTTGTGACGTTGCAGCGATGTCGAAACAACATCGTTGGGTGTGACACGTAGCAACGACCAACGATAAGTTTGTTGATAGTGGAAAAATGGCCAGGACCATCATTTTATTGTTGGTCTACCGCTGGGCGGCCAGCATCGACGTGTGTGACAGCGGGAGACCAACAATAAACAACCTCACCGCGCCGCACAGTACACGCTGGGAGGCTGGTAATGAGGGTAAACCTACGGTAATTAAGCACCACGCCCTTCTTAGTTACCCGATATTTACTCTGGATACCAGCGTTCTCGCTGGTCGCTGATCGCTGGTGAGTCTGCCTGTTTGACAGCTCAACAGCGATCAGTTAACAATGTCCCAGCGACCCGATCGTTGGTTGGATCGCTGGGACATCGTACTGTGTAACGGGGCCTTAAAACTGTGAGTACGGAAAGTATTACAACCCCTTTAAATTTTTCACTTATTGTTTTATTGTAGCCATTTGGTGAATTCAAAAAAGTTCATTTTTTTTCTCATTAATGTATACTCTGCACCCATCCTGACTGTAAAAACTGAAATGTAGATATTTGTGCAAATTTATTAAAAAAGAGAAACTGAAATATCACATGGTCATAAGCATTCAGACACTTTGCTCAGTATTGAGTAGAAGCACCCTTTTGAGCTGGTACAGCCATGAGTCTTCTTGGGAATGATGCAGCAAGTTTTTCACACCTAGATTAGGGATCCTCTGCCATTCTTCCTTGTAGAGCCTCTCCAGTTCTGTCAGGTTTGTGGACAGCCATTTTCAGGTCTCTCCAGAGATGCTGAGGTCAGGCTCTGGCTGGGCCAGTCAAGAATGGTCACAGAGTTGTTCTGAAGCCACTCCTTTGTTATTTTAGCTGTGTGCTTAGGGTCATTGTCTTGTTGGAAGGTGAACCTTTGGCCAAGTCTGAGATCAAGAGCACTCTGGAAGAGGTTTTCATCCAGAATATCTCTGTACTTGGCTACATTCATGTTTCCTTCAATTGCAACCAGTCATCCTGTCCCAGCAGCTGAAAAACACCCCCATAGCATGATGTTGCCACCACCATGTTTCACTGTTGGGATTGTAATAGGCAGGTGATGAGCAGTACATGGTTTTCTCCACACCTACCGCTTAGAATTATCACCAAAAAGGTCCATGTTCGTTTCATAAGACCAGAGAATCTCATTTCTCATAGTCTGGGAGTCCTTCATGTGTTTTTATGCAAACTCTATGTGGGTGTTACCAACCGGGGGCCTGCCGCCCGTGCCCTGCGGCCTGCTGCCGTTACTCCCTCGGCTCCTACCGCCCCTGTCCGGCCTCAAGGATCCCGGGTGTCGACCATCCGCCGACGGCTCCGGGGTGCTGGCAGCCGCCGCCCGCGGGTCGGTCGGGTAGCGTCTTCCTTACCGTATGCTCACCGAGTGCGCGCACCTGTCCCCAGCCGCAGGGGTCCAGCACCCTCTGCTTGAGCAACGCTGCTCCTCTCACTTCCGGGGCCGCTGCTTGAGCTATGACAATCCATCTCCAAATCAGTATCTGCTGGAGAACTGCAGGGAGCTTGCTCCTCCCCTCAGCCAATCACCAGGTCTCTGTGTTCTGCCAATCAGGAGTATCCTGCTGTGATATAAGCTTCCTATTTCCTCTTACTCTTTGCCAGGGCAATTTCTATGTAGTGAACTTGCTAATCCTGGTCTGGTCAGGTTGTTACTTTATTGGCTTGATATCTGATTACTCTTGTTCCTTCCCGCAGATTCCTCCCGTGCCGGCTCCTCGCTGACTCCAGTGGTCTCGGTCTGCTTCCCGGACCTCTTCCCTGCCGAAGCGCGATCTCAGCCCTGCTCCGGATTCTCAGTGTTCCCGGTTCCCGTGTCTTATTTTATACCCGGTTGCTGTTTTGTTACCACGTCGCCTGGGGTCGGTTTAACACTCGTGTCCACTTCATTGGTCCCCCCGAGGTTGGTACCGGCGGTATCCCTGTATAGGGGTTAACCGCTCCGGGGCCTCCTTCGGTGGTATTCCCGTGCTGCGACCTTGTGGCTCTCCCCTGGGGCGTGGGTTCTTGTTTTGTTGTTGTTCTAATAAACCTGTTGACTCTACTGTACTGGTCCGCCTCTCTATCACCCGGTATCAGCATCCGCTCTACGCGGTCCAGTGGGTCCACGTGTGGGGTCTGTCAGTAGGACGTGACAGATCTTGCCCTGGCCATGGACCCCGCTGATACCAGGTTTGATGCCCAAAGAGAGCTGGCCGGACTCCGCCAGAGTCACGACCAGGTCGTGGGTTTTATCCAGTCTCTGGAGGGGCGCCTAGGGGCGCTCTCCGCTACTGATCCCGCTCTCTCTTCTCAGATCTTGGGTCTCCACCAGGAGTTGGACCACCAGAGAGGGATACAGACTCGGATGCTATCCCATATGGCCTCCGTGGATGATCGACTTACCAGCCTACAGAGAGCGACTGGGAGTCCAGGTTCCGTCCCCGTGCTACCTGCTGGAGCTCCGGCCGGAGCCGTGTCTTCTCGACGCTTATGCCAGCCCACCAGGTATGCAGGGGATCCTAAAACATGTCGGGGTTCATTAACCAGTGCCAACTCCACTTCCGGTTGCTACCCCACCAATTCCCGACGGATGAGGCAAGAGTGGCGTTTCTGGCTTCGCATCTCGAGGGAGAAGCACTGGCATGGTTCAACCCGGTATTGGAGAGGGAGGATCCCATCGTGTCCAACCTCCGGGCGTTCTTGGACACCTTTGGTAGGACCTTTGATGAACCGGGTCGGGTGGCCTCTGCCCCGAGGCACTCTTCAACTTACACCAAGGTAACCAGTCTGTTGGGCAGTATGCCATCCGGTTCCGTACCCTGGCTTCCGAACTCCGCTGGGCAGATGAGTCCTTAGTTGGTGTCTTCCGCCGGGGGTTGTCAAGCCGGATCAAAGACGAACTGGCGGTTCGGGACCTGCCCAGCTCCCTGGAGGAGTACATCACCCTCGCTGTCCGAATCGACCGTCGTCTTCAAGAGCGGTCCCTAGAGAAGACGCAGGAGAGAAGACCCCTTCGCTTGGCTCCCACTTTCCAGCGACCCCTTCTTCCGGTACCCACAGCGCCTCCGGCAGGCCAGGAGGCCATGCAGGTGGATCACGTCAGCTCCCGGATCCAGATGAGGGAGAAGAGGATCACCCGGGGTCTATGCCTGTACTGCGGAGGATCTGACCACTTTCGTCGCCAATGCCCTAAGCGGCCGGAGAACCTTCGTCTTGGACAGGTAAGAGAGACCAACCTAACGAAGAACGATTCCTCTCACCCTCTCACTATTGCCATCCTGCTTAAGGTCGGAGACAAACGTCATTCGGAGATGGCTCACCTGGATTCCGGTTCTGCGAGTAATTTCGTGCAACAAGATGCGGCGCTGCGCTACGGTATTCCTATATACCCCCTGCAGCAACCCCGTGTCATCATCTCGGTTGATGGGAGACCCTTACAGGACGCAGTGACGGGTGTCACCGGAGAGGTAGAGTTACAAGTCGTAGCTCTGCACACGGAACGCCTCACTTTCTATGTCCTGCCGACCCTGTCTCCTCCGTTTATGCTCGGTCTTCCATGGCTCCGCATGCATGAACCGGTTCTGGAATGGCGAACAGGTGAGGTCCTGCGGTGGGGCAGGCTTGTCATAGTCGGTGCCTTCTTCCCGTGTCCCCGGTCCGGTTGCCACCATCACCGGCAGCGCTACCCGGTCTGCCCTCGGCCTATTGGTCGTATGCCGACGTCTTCGACAAGAGGGAGGCCGAGACGTTACCCCCGCACAGACCTTATGACTGTCCTATAGACCTGGTGCCTGGGGCTCAACTCCCGAAAGGCCGTATCTACCCGTTAAACCCTGCCGAGACCCAGGCAATGTCTGACTACGTAAGGGACAGCCTGGCGCGGGGTTTCATCCAGAAGTACTCCTCGCCCGCAGGGGCAGGGTTCTTCTTCGTAAAGAAGAAGGACGGCTCCTTACGACCGTGCATTGACTATCGGGGTCTCAACGCCATCACCGTGAAGAATAGATACCCGCTTCCCCTCATACCGGAGCTGTTCGACCGGCTACGTGGTTCCCGGGTCTTCACGAAGCTGGACCTCCGAGGGGCATATAACCTGGTTTGGATACGAGCAGGAGACGAATGGAAGACCGCCTTCAACACCCGGGACGGGCACTACGAATATAAGGTAATGCCGTTCGGTCTCAGTAACGCCCCTGCTGTCTTCCAGGAATTCGTGAATGATGTCTTCCGGGACCTTCTGTACGTGTGTGTCGTGGTCTACCTGGATGACATTCTGGTGTTTTCTCCGGACCTTCCCACTCACAGGCGAGATGTCCGACGGGTCCTACTCCGGTTACGGGAGAACCAGTTATATGCCAAATACGAAAAATGCTTGTTCGAACGGACATCTTTGCCCTTTCTGGGCTACGTTATCTCCGACGTCGGTCTGGAGATGGACCCGGAGAAGCTTTCCTCAATCCTCTCGTGGCCTCGACCCGTGGGACTCAAGGCCATCCAGAGGTTCCTTGGTTTCGCCAACTACTATCGGCAGTTCATCCCACATTTCTCCGATGTGGTCAAGCCTCTTACCGCACTGACCCGGAAGGGGACGCCTGCTAAGGCTTGGACCCCGAAGCCGAGACCGCCTTCCTGACACTCAAGAGTGCCTTTTCCTCGGCTCCAGTTCTCCACCGGCCTGTGGCGGATAACCAGTTCTTTCTGGAGGTGGACGCATGCTCCGCCGGATTAGTCCTCTCCCAGAAGTCCTCCACAGGGCGTATGGTGACATGCGGCTTTTTCTCCAAAGCCTTTTCCTCTGCAGAGCGGAACTACTCCATAGGGGATCGGGAGCTACTGGCCTTCAAAATGGCGCTGGAGGAGTGGCGATACCTCCTGGAGGGCGCAGTACATCCCGTGGTGATCTACACCGATCACAAGAACCTGGCATTCGTACAGTCGGCGCAGAGACTCAATCCCCGACAGGCTCGATGGTCACTGTTTTTCGCCCGCTTTGATTTTCAACTCCATTTTCGCCCAGCAGGCAAGAACATCAAGGCGGATGCCCTATCCCGGTCCTTCCTCGTAGAGGACCAAGAGGAGGAGCCCCGATCCATCATCGATCCATCCAACATCTGCATGGTGGCACCACTCCGTCTGTCCCTTCCGCCGCCAGGTAAGACGCTGGTACCCGAGGCTGATCGCAGGCACGTCCTGCGCTGGGGTCATTCGTCCAGACTCGCAGGCCATGCGGGGGTAACAAAGACCCAGCTCCTGATAGAGCGGTACTACTGGTGGCCGCAGATGCGTCGGGACATCTCCGACTATGTCTCCGCCTGTCCTTCTTGCGCTCGGAACAAGACGCCCAAGCAACGGCCCGTCGGGCTCCTTCTACCCTTACCGGTGCCCTCGGAACCATGGAGGCACATCGCCATGGACTTCGTCACTGACCTTCCTGTCTCCTCCGGCAACACTGTGGTATGGGTCGTGGTTGACCGGTTCTCGAAGATGGCTCATTTCATTCCCCTGCCCTGTCTTCCGTCTGCTCCCAGGTTGGCTGAACTGTTCGTGTCTCATGTTCTCCGTCTGCATGGTCTTCCCTCTAACATTCAATAGGGTATAATGCTGTGCACACCGCGTAGGTGGTGAGTGGTTTATTATGAACAGTTAATGGCCACAGATGTCAACGCGTTTCGGCTTTAACCAAAGCCTTGATCACGACAATTGGCTATGAAACAAAACAAATCAAAGTGTATAAATATTTACAAACATATGGTGTCACCTGTGCTGTAGAGAGCACAGGAAAAAGGCAATTTACATATTTACATAGGTCAACGATACTGTTGAGGACAGCAAGAATGTATTACTGTCCCAGAGGATGTTATTAGTACATAGAAGGTAATAGGGGAGCTGAGCAGTTAGTTTAGGGAGTGCCAAAGTGTTGGTCAGTAGCGATTGGAGGAAGGTATAGATAGGTTAGAGAGGAATTAAATATAAATAGGTGTATATAGATATACTAAATTAGACATATTTAGTTAGAGAGATAGGGTCGTAGTATGAAAAAGTATCTGAGTTACCAGGTGTGGGTCATGGAATGTTCTAGGATAAGATTGGAAAGAGGCGTCTTTCCTTGGTGGCGAACGCTCGATTAAGGTGGTGTGTTACAATCAGCCCCCCTTCACACCAATCTCCTGCTATAATTACTACTAGCAGCATTGTTTACACTGAAGCTGACAGGCTGAGAACGGCTCCTCCCATTCCCTCCCATGATGCATTGCACTCTCAACTACAAGCAGTCACTGGTTAGCATATACCTAACATGGCACTTCTGCCACACTTTGTCCGAGACACGCTACTGAGCATGTGCGGATTCCCCACTTCCTGTTTTCTGCTATAAATAGCAGCAACCGATAACACACTGTGCTCATTCCTACCAGGACTTTGACGGGGGCGGACCTATCACTGAAAGAAGGTATTTAACTCTATAATGACAGGCACTCTGTCCATTAATGCCCAACATGCACTTTGGGTAAAAAGCAGAAGGAACTTTTGTTTTAACAACGATTAGCTCTGCACATATATTATACAACCTATTTGACACATATATCTTTTTAGGCTACATTGAAATTAAGGAGATATAATCAAACTATATAATCACATAATACTAATGATTTGTCAGCTTGGAGGGACTAACGCTACATGGTACTTTATTTAGCTCTGGTTGATCTTCTTGCCATAATAGTGACAGCTATGATATTGCTTTCCATAGGACCGTGCTGAAAAACGCCTATCCCCGTTTGGGAATTATTGAAATAAAGCAAACCACCTTAATCGAGCGTTCGCCACCAAGGAAAGACGCCTCTTTCCAATCTTATCCTAGAACATTCCATGACCCACACCTGGTAACTCAGATACTTTTTCATACTACGACCCTATCTCTCTAACTAAATATGTCTAATTTAGTATATCTATATACACCTATTTATATTTAATTCCTCTCTAACCTATCTATACCTTCCTCCAATCGCTACTGACCAACTCTTTGGCACTCCCTAAACTAACTGCTCAGCTCCCCTATTACCTTCTATGTACTAATAACATCCTCTGGGACAGTAATACATTTTTGCTGTCCTCAACAGTATCGTTGACCTATGTAAATATGTAAATTGCCTTTTTCCTGTGCTCTCTACAGCACAGGTGACACCATATGTTTGTAAATATTTATACACTTTTACTTGTTTTGTTTCATAGCCAATTGTCGTGATCAAGGCTTTGGTTAAAGCCGAAACGCGTTGACATCTGTGGCCATTAACTGTTCATAATAAACCTTGCATCAAAAACATCTAAAGGAGTGTGCAACTTTGTATCCATATTTGTATTTCCCTCTAACATTGTCTCCGACAGGGGTGTGCAGTTTGTCTCCAGGTTCTGGCGTTCTCTCTGCAAAAAGCTCGATGTCAACCTCGACTTCTCTTCAGCTTATCATCCACAGTCCAATGGGCAGGTCGAACGGGTAAATCAAGTGTTGTCCGGGTACCTGCGACACTTCGTCAACGCCCACCATGACGACTGGTCCTCCTTGCTTCCCTGGGCCGAATTTTCCTATAATAACCATGTTGGTGAGTCCTCCCGTAACAGCCCTTTCTTTATAGTCTACGGACACCATCCTAGGGTCCCACGTCCCGTGGCGGACGTAACTCCAAATCCAGCTGCGAACTCGCTGGTTCGAGACTTTACCAAGATCTGGGAGACGACCCGTTCGGCCCTGAAGAGGGCTTCCCAGTGGATGAAGGGTCATGCCAACAAACGCCGTCTGGACTCACCCCTGTTCAACCCCGGAGACAAGGTATGGCTCTCCTCCAAGTACGTACGCCTCAAGATGCCATCCTACAAGCTCGGTCCGCGTTATATCGGCCTCTTTGTTGTGGTCCGGAGACTGAACGAGGTGTGCTACCAGTTACGATTGCCTCCATCACTGCGTAACCATAACTCTTTCCACCGTTCTCTCCTCAAGCCTCTGGTCCTCAACCGCTACTTCCCGGATCCGGACTCGCATCCACCACCGGTCACGGCTTCCGACGTGTTCGAGATCAGCACTATTCTGGACATGAGGATGAGGGGTCGTTCTAAATGGTATTTGGTCGACTGGAAGGGGTTTGGTCCCGAGGAACGGTCCTGGGTTACCGAGGCGGACGTCAATGCCCCGCGCCTCCTTCGCCGGTTTCTGGCCGGGTTCCGTCCGGGGGGCGTGGAGGGGGGGGTACTGTTACCAACCGGGGGCCTGCCGCCCGTGCCCCGCGGCCTGCTGCCGTTACTCCCTCGGCTCCTACCGCCCCTGTCCGGCCTCAAGGATCCCGGGTGTCGACCATCCGCCGACGGCTCCAGGGCGCTGGCAGCCGCCGCCCGCGGGTCGGTCGGGTAGCGTCTTCCTTACCGTATGCTCCCCGGGTGCGCGCACCTGTCCCCAGCCACAGGGGTCCAGCACCCTCTGCTTGAACAACGCTGCTCCTCTCACTTCCGGGGCCGCTGCTTGAGCTATGACAATCCATCTCCAAATCAGTATCTGCTGGAGAGCTGCAGGGAGCTTGCTCCTCCCCTCAGCCAATCACCAGGTCTCTGTGTTCTGCCAATCAGGAGTATCCTGCTGTGATATAAGCTTCCTATTTCCTCTTACTCTTTGCCAGGGCAATTTCTATGTAGTGAACTTGCTAATCCTGGTCTGGTCAGGTTGTTACTTTATTGGCTTGATATCTGATTACTCTTGTTCCTTCCCGCAGATTCCTCCCGTGCCGGCTCCTCGCTGACTCCAGTGGTCTCGGTCTGCTTCCCGGACCTCTTCCCTGCCGAAGGCACGATCTCAGCCCTGCTCCGGATTCTCAGTGTTCCCGGTTCCCGTGTCTTATTTTATACCCGGTTGCTGTTTTGTTACCACGTCGCCTGGGATCAGTTTAACACTCGTGTCCGCTTCATTGGTCCCCCCGAGGTTGGTACCGGCAGTATCCTTGTATAGGGGTTAAGTGCTCCGGGGCCTCCTTCGGTGGTATTCCGGTGCTGCGACCTTGTGGCTCTCCCCTGGGGCGTGGGTTCTTGTTTTGTTGTTGTTCTAATAAAAGTGTTGACTCTACTGTACTGGTCCGCCTCTCTATCACCCGGTATCAGCATCCGCTCTACGTGGTCCAGTGGGTCCACGTGTGGGGTCCGTCAGTAGGACGTGACAGTGGGCTTTCATACCTCTAGCACTGAAGAGAGGCTTCTGTTGGGCCACCCTGCCATAAAGGCCCGATTGACAGAGGGCTGCAGTGATAGTTAACTTTGTGGAACCTTCTCCCATCTCCCTACAGTATCTCTGAAGCTCAGCCACAGTGATCTTGGGGTTCTTCTTTACCTCTGTCACCAAGGTTATTCTCCCACAATTGCTCAGTTTGGCTGGACAACCACATCTAGGAAGACGTCTGGTGGTCCCAACCTTCTTCCATTTAAGGATTATGGAGGTCACTGTGCTCTTAGGAACCTTGAGTACAAAGTAAAAAAGAAAAGTGAAGAAAGGCAAATTGGACATAATTGCACACACAAAAATGGGCGGGAAAAAATTATTTGCACCCACAACTTAATATTTGGTGGCACACTTTGGAATAAATAACTGTAGTCAATTACTTCCTATTGCCATTAACAAGCTTGTTACACCCCTCAACTAAAATTTTGGACCACTCTTATTTTGCAAACTGCTCCAGGTCTCCAATATATGACGGTGCCTTCTCCCAACATCAACTTTATGGTCTCTTCACAGGCGTTCAATGTGACTTAGATCAAGGCTCATTGCAGGTCACTTCAGAACTCTCCAGCGCTTTGTTTCCATACATTTCTTCGTGCTTCTTGAAGTATGTTTGGGGTCATTGTCTACTGGAGAACTCATGACCTAGGACACAAACCCAGCTTTCTGACATTGGACACTACATTGTGACCCAAAATCCTTTGGTAATTTTCAGATTTCACATTCAAGGCACCCAGTGGCAGAGGCAGCAAAACAACCCCAAAACATCTTTGATAGTACTCCGTTTCCTTTGCAGGCAACATTCTGTTTTCAACAAACAGTAGAATGATATGCTCAGTTCTAGAGCTGCTCCGTCTTCTGATAGCTTGCAGAACCCGGCTGCGACCCCTATCTCCTATTCAAATAAATCGGGGAGTGTTGACCTTGGCCGCGGCCACTATAAGAAGGCCGAGCAGTTCCAGAACTGAACATTTTCAGCTACTTGCTGCCTCCTAGCACAATTGATTGGGTTCTGGACCTCAGCCGATCAGACATGGATGACCTATAATGAGGATCCAATCTTCATGTATTGTGCAGTATAACTGATATAAATTTTGCTACTTTCTTGTATGGGAAAAATATTTGTAATCCATAATAGCTCCAAAACATGAGTCTGAAACTCAGATTAGCAAAAGCTTATGAATAACAGGATTTAAAATGTTTCAGCAGCATTTCCTGTCTGCAAAACAACTCTGGTCTGAATCTAGTCTGATCACTGCAAAGTGTGCTAACGTTTTTAAAGGGGATTTCACAGTCGTAAAGGAAGACAAGTTGGATCTTTTTAAGTACATACAGTGCATAAAAATGTATTTATACCCCATGAACTTTTCCACATTTTTTTTACGTTACATCCACAATCTTAAATGCATGTTATTAGGATTTTATGTGATATACCAACATTAAGTAACAAGTATTTGTTAAACGTAAAGGACATGATACATAGTTTTCAAAATATTTTAAAAATATTCATCTGAAAATTGTGGCACTTGTATTCAGAACCCTGTAGTCTGATATCTCTAAATAAAACCCTGAGTGTCCAATTGCCTCCAGAAGTCACCTCATTAGTAAATTGAGTCCACCAGTCTATAATGTATTGTATAACTACAGCATATATGAGAACCTTAGGGAACAAACTGCATAAAACCAAGAAACACACCAGACAGGTCAGAAATAAAGTTGTGGAAAAGAGTAAAGCAGGGTTATATTATGAAAAACAAAATAGCCCAATCAAGCTCTGAACATCTCACATTGCACTGTTTAATTTATCATCCAGAAATGGAAGGTGTATGGCACAACTGCAAACCTACTAAGGCTGGCTTGACACTACGGCTGGGATCCGATCTGTGGCTGTCCACTTGAGGCAGACAGCTGCGGCCCGGATCAGCACACAGAACAGAACTGGAGGGCTAATTTGCCCTCCTATCCGGTGTGCAGCCGCACGCAGCTGCCGCCGCTGATAGGTCAGGACCGTGGTTCGCGGGGAGCTAGCCGTGGTCCTGAACTGTCAGGAGGGGCCAGCGCTGAGCTTCAGCACCATGGAGCTGTCCCCTCTGACAGAACAGAAACGCGGCTCGCTCCTTGCGAGCCACGGTCCTGAGTTATCAGCGGCGGAAGCTGCGTCGGCTGCACACCGGACCGGAGGGCAAATTATCCCTCCAGTTCTGTCTGCTGATCCGGTCCGCGGCTGTCTGCCTCAAGCGGACAGCCACAGATCGGATCCGAGCCGTAGTGTGAAGCCAGCCTAACAAGTGGCTGTCCACCTAAATTGACATCTTAATCATGGAGAAGATACGGTAATTGCAAAAGCATTAAGGACGTCCATGGTCACTCTGGAGGAGCTGTATACATCCACATCTGTTTGGGTATGCAGCTTCCCTCATTTCATATCAAACTATCCTGGATAAACATTAAGACTGTGTACAGTTTGATCCATTACATGTACAGTGGTTACAGAAAGTGTTCAGACCCTTTAAATATTTCACTGTTTCATTGCAGCCACTTGGTAAATTCAAAAAAGTTCATTTTTTTCTCATTAATGTACACTCTGCACCCCATCTTGACTTAAAAAAAAATCTGAAATGTAGACATTTTTACAAATTTATTAAAAAAGAAAAACTGAAATATCAGATGGTCATAAGCATTCAGACCCTTTGCTCGGTATTGAGTAAAAACACCCTTTTGAGCTAGTTCAGCCATGAGTCTTCTTGGGAATGATGCAAAAAGTCTTTCATGCCTGGAGTTGGGGATCCTCTGTGATTCTTCCTTGCAAATCCTCTCCAGTTCCGTCAGGTTGGATGGTGAACGTTGGTGGACAGCCATTTTCAGGTCTCTCCAGAGATGCTCTATTGGGTTTAGGTTAGGGCTCTGGCTGGGCCAGTCAAGAATGGTCACAGAGGTGTTCTGAAGCCACTCATTTTTTATTTTAGCTGTGTGCTTAGGGTCATTGTCTTGTTGAAAGGTGAACCTTCGGCCAAGTCTGAGGTCCAGGGCACTCTATAAAAGATTTTCATCCAGGATATCTCTGTACTTGGTTGCATTCATGTTTCCTTCAATTGCAACCAGTCATCCTGTCCCGGCAGCTGAAAAACACCCCCGTAGCATGATACTGCCACCACTATGTTTCACTGTTGGGATTGTATTGGGCAGGTGATGATCAGTGCATGGTTTTCTCCACACATATCACTTAGAATTATCACCAAAAAGTTCTATCTTCGTCTCATCAGACCAGAGAATATTATTTCTCATAGTCTGGGAGTCCTTAATGTGTTTCTTAGCAAACTCATATGTCTTGCACTGAGGAGAGGCTTTCGTTGGGACACTCTGCCATAAAGGCCCTACTAGTGGAGGGTTGCAGCGATAGTTGACTTTCTTGAACTTTCTCCGATCTCACTACTTTATCTCGAGCTCAACTACACTGATCTTAGGGGTTCTTTCTAACCTTTTTCACCAAGGCTCTTCTCCCACGATTGCTCAGTTTGGCTGGATGGCCATGTTTAGGAAGACTTCTGGTGGTCCCAAACCTCTTCCATGTAAGGATTATGGAGGCCACTGTGCTCTTAGGAACCTTGAGTACTGCAGAAATTCTTTTGTAACCTTGGCCAGATCTGTGCCTTGCTACAATTCTGTCTCTGAGCTCCTTGGGCAGTTCCTTTGACCTCATGATTCTCATTTGGTCTCACATGCACTGTGAGCTGTGAGGTCTTATATAGACAGGTGTGTGCCTTTCCAAATTAAGTCCTATCAGTTCAATTAAACACAGAAGGACTCCAATAAAGGAGTAGAACCATCTCAAGGAGGATCACAAGGTAATGGACAGCGTGTGACTTAAATATGAGTGTCTGAGCAAAGGGTCTGAATTCTTATGACCATATGATATTTTAGTCTTTCTTTTTTAATAAATTTGCAAAACTTTCTACATTACTGCTTTTTTCAGTCAAGATGAGGTACAGAGAGTGTACATTAATGAGAAAAAAAAATTAACTTTTTTGAATTTACCAAATAGCTGCAATGAAACAAACAGAGAAAAATTGAAAGGGGTCTGAATACTTTCCGTACCCAATGTATGTTGACAAAAACAAAATCATTTTTCACTGCATTTTGGTTGTGTGAACTGTAAACTTTCTTCAAACATTTATACACTATGGGCAGGTTTAAAGCTTTATATTTCTCTGTAGCGGATGTACAAAGGTGGTAGAGACATACCCCAAAATATTTGCAGCAGTAATTGCAGATAAAGGTGGTCCTAGAAAGTGTTGATTAACGGTAGCTGAATACAAATGCATGTCACAATTTTCATATTTAAATTTTAAAAATATTTAGAAAATAATTTATCTTTTCCTTTACACATAAATCCTATTAAAATATATTTAAATTTGTGGGTCTAACATGAAAAAATGTGGAAATGTTCATGGGATAAAAATACTTTTTTAAGGCACTGTAGCAACTTGGAAGCCGTTATACTATAGAAGGTTTTAGAAAAATATGAATATTTACCTAAACTCAGCCAGCGATCAGTATAAGAAAAATTAATGTCCCAAATAGGAACAGTAATAAAGTAAAAAAAAAGTAAAAATATATTTAAAAAAAGAAATAATTAATAAAAACGACACATATTTGAAAATACTGCATCTGGAACGATGTGAAATAAAACACAATCAAAAAGTTACTTGTAAAAAAATGATATCACTGGATACGGCATCTTGTCCAGCAAAAAACAAGACATGAAACAGTTTTGTCAGTTGAGAAATAAAAAAAAACATAGCTTTCAAAATGCAGCCATGCAAAAACTATATTTTTTGGTATAAAAATTGTTTATGGCGTATAAGTGGCAACACATAAAATGTGTATATGTATATATATATATATATATATATATATATATATATATATATATATATATATATATATACTGTGTTGGCCAAAAGTATTGACACCCCTGCAATTCTGTCAGATAATACTCAGTTTCTTCCTGAAAATGATTGCAATCACAAATTCTTTGGTATTATTATCTTCATTTAATTTGTCTTCAATTAAAAAAACACAAAAAGAATTGTCCTAAAGCCAAATTGGATATAATTCCACACCAAACATAAAAAAGGGGTCGGACAAAAGTATTGGCACTGTTAGAAAAATCATGTGATGCTTCTCTAATTTGTGTAATTAACAGCACCTGTAACTTACCTCTGGCACCTAACAGGTGTTGGCAATAACTAAATCACACTTGCAGCCAGTTGACATAAACTAAAGTTGACTTAACCTCTGTCCTGTGTCCTTGTGTGTACCACATTGAGCATGGAGAAAAGAAAGAAGACCAAAGAACTGTCTGAGGACTTGAGAAACCAAATTGTGAGGAAGCATGAGCAATCTCAAGGCTACAAGTCCATCTCCAAAGACCTGAATGTTCCTGTGTCTACCGTGCGCAGTGTCATCAAGAAGTTTAAAGCCCATGACACTGTGGCTAATTTCCCTAGATGTGGACGGAAAAGAAAAATTGTCAAGAGATTTCAACGCAAGATTGTGCGGATGGTGGATAAAGAACCTTGACTAACATCCAAACAAGATCAAGCTGCCCTGCAGTCCGAGGGTACAACAGTGTCAACCCGTACTATCCGTCAGCGTCTGAATGAAAAGGGACTGTATGGTAGGAGACCCAGGAATAGCCCACTTCTTACCCCAAGACATAAAAAAGCCAGGCTGGAGTTTGCCAAAACTTACCTGAGAAAGCCTAAAACGTTTTGGAAGAATGTTCTCTCTTTTTGGGCAAAGGCATCAACCTAGAGTTTACAGGAGAAAAAAAGAGGCATTCAAAGGAAAGAACATGGTCCCTACAGTCAAACATGGCGGAGGTTTCCTGATGTTTTGGGGTTTGCTGCCTCTGGCACTGGACTGCTTGACCGTGTGCATGGCATTATGGAGTCTGAAGACTACCAACAAATTTTGCAGCATAATGTAGGGCCCAGTGTGAGAAAGCTGGGTCTCCCTCAGAGGTCATGGGTCTTCCAGCAGGACAATGACCCAAAACACACTTCAAAAAGCACTAGAAAATGGTTTGAGAGAAAGCACTGGAGACTTCTAAGGTGGCCAGCAATGAGTCCAGACCTGAATCCCATAGAACACCTGTGGAGAGATCTAAAAATGGCAGTTTGGAGAAGGCACCCTTCAAATATCAGGGACCTGGATCAGTTTGCCAAAGAAGAATGGTCTAAAATTCCAGCAGAGCATTGTAAGAAACTCATTGATGGTTACCGGAAGCGGTTGATCGCAGTTATTTTGGCTAAAGGTTGTGCAACCAAGTATTAGGCTGGGGGTGCCAATACTTTTGTCTGGCCCATTTTTGGAGTTTTGTGTGAAATGATCAATGTTTTGCTTTTTGCTTCATTCTCTTTTGTGTTTTTTCATTTAAGACAAATTGAATGAAGATAATAATACCAAAGAATTTGTGATTGCAATCATTTTCAGGAAGAAACTGAGTATTATCTGACAGAATTGCAGGGGTGTCAATACTTTTGGCCAACACTGTATGTGTATATATATATATATATATATATACTATATAATTGTCTATGGCGTCTGTCGGTCACATAAATCGCGCGCCAGACAGAGGCCGCCGGAGCGCAGACTATGCAAATAGGCACGAGAATTTAAAGTTCGAATTCCGTGAAAATTTGCAGCCCAGCTACAGTGGCCAGTAAGCGCGGCTGTACCCGGGATACACTGTCTCTCCTCACAGCCCTGTTACTCCTGCCCGCGCTCCCTGCGGCCCCCCCGCTACTCCTGCCCCCCTCCGCTGCTCTTGCCCCCCCACCCTTCCTGCCCCTCCTCCGCTCCCCGCGGCCCCCCCGCTCTTCCTGCCCCTCTCCGCTCCTCCTGCCCCTCATCCGCTCCCCACGGCCCCCCTCGCTTTGCCCCTCCGCTCCCCGCGGCCCCCCGATCTCCCCCCCCCCGCTCCTCCACTGTGATAATAAAAAAAAACCCTCAGTGAGGATACTTACCCTCCGCCGGTGCGCTCCACTTCTGTCTTCTAGCTTCTATAGGGCTTGAGGACCTGTCGTTGCCTAGGAAACTGATCAGCTGATCAGTTTCCTAGGCAACGACAGGTTCCGACCTGGGAGCTACAAGACAGGTGGAGCGCGCCGGTGCAGGGCAAGTATCCTCACTGAGGTTTTTTTTTTATTATCACCGTGAAGGAGCGGGGGGGGGGGCCATGGAGAGGCAGAGGGAGGGGAGCAGGAGGAGCGCCTCCATCCTGCCCCCCCCCCCGCATCCATCCTGCCCCACCCGCTCCATCCTGCCCCGCTCACTCCATCCTGCCCCCCACCCCGGCTCCATCCTGCCCCCCCCGGCTCCATCCTGCCCCCCCCGCTCCATCCTGCCCCGCTTGCTCCGTCCTGCCCCCCGACACAATCCTGCCCCCCCCCCCCTTCAGCTGATCGGTTTCCCAGGCAACGACAAGTCCTAAAGGCCTGTAGGACCTAGAAGACGGAGGTGGAGCGAGCCGGCCAACAGGTGAGTAGAGGATTTTTCATTTTTACTTTTGCTGTGGAGGACCGGGGGCCGGGAGGAGCGGGGGGGCTGCGGGAGCGGAGTATCGCCATATACCATAGTGCTGCTATACATGTACTATAATGTACCGCCATGTACCATAGCGCTGCTATACATGTACTGTAATGAACAGCCATATACTATAGTGCTGCTATACATGTACTGTAATGTACCACCATATACCATAGCGCTGCTATACATGTACTGTAATCTATCGCCCTATACCATAGCGCTGCTATACATGTACTGTAATGTACTGCCATATACTATAGTGCTGATATACATGTACTTTAATGTACCGCCATATACCATAGTGCTGCTATATATGTACTGTAATGTACCGCCATATACTATAATGCTACTATACATGCAATATAATGTACCAGCATATACCATAGCGCTGCTATCTAATATATAATTGCCGTAGGCACTTCCGTGTCGGACCCCGCAAAAGACTGTGGCTTTGTCACTCTGTGACGTCACCACGAGCGAAGCATTGCCCGCGTAGCGGGCATTGCGACCCCTCGCCGCTGTCAGCACACACTTCCAACCCCTGTCACCACACACCCCCCATATGTCCTCAACCCCCCCATATGTCCGCACACCCCCGCTCCGATCCCGCTCCGGAGCCGCTGCTGTCAGCACATGCTGACACAGTGCTCCGGAGCCTCTCCTGTAACCACACTCCCCGATGTCCACACACACACCCCCCGCTGTCACCACACACCCCCCATATGTCCGCATCCCATATGTCCGCCATCACAATACTCGCGGCAGATGCGGTGAAAAAAACGCATCTGCCGCGTTTGCCGCATAACCGTTACACTTGCGGCGCGGTTGCATCCCCATAGAAAGTATAGGGGGACTTGCGGCAGGTGCGGCAAGTGCGGTTTTGCACTTGCGGCAAGTGCGGCCACGAAAAAAACCGCAGTCAGCCACGGTTTTTTTCGCAGCCGCACCTGCCGCAAGTGCAAAACCGCACTTGACGCACCTGCCGCAAGTCCCCCTATACTTTCTATGGGGATTACCGCAACCGCGCCGCAAGTGTAACGGTTATGCAGCAAACGCGGCAGATGCGGTTTTTTCACCGCATCTGCCGCGAATTACAAAAAACGCTGATGTGAAAGGGCCCGATTTTTTGGGCCAATATAATCGATTATTTATTGATATATTCATAATTATATATATAGATATATATATATATAGATATATAGATATAGATTAATATATATATATATATATATATATATAGATGTCATATTATATATATGTATATGATTAGTATATATATATATATATTGTATATTAATCTATATATATATATATATATATATATATATATATCTAAGGCGTAAGGGCATCTTGACGCGATTGGTGGGCTGACACAAACTGGCTGATACACACATTAGTACTGTTAATTCATCAATTCAAACGATTGACACATTAAGAAGTATTGCTACTTTGTGTTCTAAGACCCTTACAACATAATAGTTCAATTTTCCTTAAATGATATCAACCATACAAATATATGTAGTTGGTGTAAAGATGTCATTGGAATAATTGGATTATTATTTGAAAATCTTAAAAAAAATTTAAAAATATTCTAGACACCCGATGCATTTGCATCGGGCTCACAGCTAGTATCTATTATATAATTGCGAATGGGTTTTTTGCCCCTTCTGAGTCCACTCGCAATGCGAGTCGGCGTGGTCATGTGGATACGCCCGAAGCATTGGCCGCGTAGCGGCCATTGCGAGCAGTTCTAAGGCGACTCGCTATGCCCGCGCAGCGGGCATGGCGAGTCGCCTTAGCAGCGCGAAGCATTGGCCGCGAAGCGGCCATTGCGAGTCAGAGACTCGCCCTTCTAGAATCCCGATGCATGTGCATCGGGCACCCAGCTAGTATATATATATATATATATATATATATATATATATATTATATATACACAATATATAAAACTAGAAAAATTCTCTGCAGCATTCAGTTACTACCAATGATGCACATATGCTATCAAGCAGTATATATTTGAGGAAAAAATGTAAAAACCTACGTTTTTTTCAAAAAACTCAAAAATCTTAGTTTTTTATTTTCTTGGAGTTCTTGGCACAAAAATTGGCCAAAGTCCGTTTGCTCATCAGCCGCAACAAGGCGACTGCAGGTCTGATGAGTCCTAACGCTGACATCCTTGTCCTCCTTTTCCTCCCTATCCCACTTCTAAGTGGGCGGACACCATCTCAACCTAAGACCACCTGTGGGTGATGAGGGTGCAAAGTTGCAGACATGGAGCCAGATTCTCCATTTGTTATACACAAAACAGAAAAAACTGCACAGCACTCACAGACACAATGTGAACTGGTGCTGGCAGGCATTCTAAGTTAAATAACTAGAAAAATTCTCTGCAGCACTCAGTAAGGGCCACGTCACACACACAGATATCTGTGCAGATATTGTTCACAGATCTCTGGTTGCAGTGAAATCATGGACATATTGTTCCATATTGTGGCTGTGTACAAATGGAGAAATGTGTTCATGATTTCACTGCAACCAGAGATCTGCGAACAATATCTGCACAGATATCTGTGTGTGTGACGTGGCCCTTACTATCAATGATGCGCATATGCTAACAATCAGTATATATAGACAATCACAGTATGCAAAGTACCAAAGCTTTCCCTGAAGAAGCCGCAGTTGTGGCGATACGTGTGGGTCGGAGGATCCTCAGAAGTCCCAGTATACATTCTGCTACAGCACCCTACCAACCTGACAGGGTACTGATTATTTGCCCACTGGTGATCTACCTTTATATCACCCTGTCAGATCAGGGTTACCCCTTTAGTGTAGGGGGTTGTTAAGTTGTTGTTATTCCAGGTTACCTCCCACTGGACTTGTTTGTCCATGGCCAGGGCTATAGTGCAATCAGATATAGGGGGATTGCAATCTTTGGCACTTTGCATACTGTGAATGTCTAATGACTTTTACCTCCTGTATTGTGGAAATATTTACTTTACTTTATATATCATTCTTGCACCTGAAATTCTTTGGATTTAACTGACAACTACGGCTATTTGGATGCTGGGGAGTTCCTCCAACCACTAACATGTCTGATATTTTTGTGGATATACATGTTTATATTGGTTTTAATTGTTTTTAATTGTGTCACTGTGTGGTTAATAAACTTGATATATTCTTAATCTTTACGGTACTTGATTCGGTGGTGTGCTTTGGATATATGTCAACACTTTTTCTATGTAATATATAGAAATCAGAAGTTACATCACAGTCTCCCAATGCATCTCTATGAGAGCCAAAACAAGGCCAGAATGAGGCCCTCAAAGAGATGTATTGAATTGTGACCTTCAACTCGTTCCATGAAACACTGGAGCTACTGGCAGTTCACTTTTCATTGCAGGCCAAGCGGAGCACTGCAGGAAAAGGATGAAGGTGGCGGAAAGTGAGTATAAGGCAGGAGACTTACATTTAAAGCATCACTGCAGCAGTGCAATAACAAAAAATGCTGGAGTGTTACTTTAAGGGTACCGTCACACCTGGACATATCGCCGGCGATTACACAGGCGACGCACGTGCGCGCACGTATTTGCGTGTCGCCCAAGGTCGCCGACGAACATTTATACGGGACGACAACTCAGGCGACGCTCGGGCGACGACCTGACCGGAAATTGCCTGAGCGTCGCTCAAGGCCCAGGGGCGAGCAAGTCGCTGCTTCCGCGTCACACAGAGCCACCACATTAGCGATGTGGGCGTAATTTTGAGCCGCATCTCGGAGATAGGCGTTAACATTATATTGTGTGACGCCTTGAAGACGTGTGATTGGTTGCAAACAAACACCGATCATTATTAATGTGTCCTTGTTCGCCGTGCCACATCGTTACATGTAAGAATGCATGTGCATATTGGCTCTGTGCTTTAGTCAATTCTCGTGTGATGTGTCGCGGATTATTGCTAGACGCATTTGCGTGGGCAACAAGGCAAAACACTGCGCTCGCGTGACGATTAAATGTACAGTGAATTTGTATAGCGCTTTTATGTTATGTGTGTTGTGCTACTGCGTTGGCTAATAAAATCACTCTTGCGTTCTTGGTCAAGATAGTATTGGAGCCTTGAAATTATGTGTGTACACATATTTGTGTGTTTGCAGTTATGGGGCCCATATGTATTGATCACCGCAACAAACACAGAGGCGACATCAATGCGCTACTGTACAGTATGTACGCTCCTGGGGAATACACCTTTGGACACACACATCATCAAATATGGCGCCGAGGAACAAGACAACCAATCGGAATGCTCGAGCTGCCACCAATCCACGCAGACCGCCAGAACTAGTAAATACTCCCTGAAACGCCTACCGGAATGGTATAGGCGATGTGTGCTGTCGCCTTTGACATCGCTCATGAGATGTTACACAGGGCGATCAGCATGCATCGCCCAAGAATGGTCGCCTGGTTTCATAGCTCTGATGTGAAACCAGGCGACCGCTCAGACGTGTCGCCGTCGCCCATTTACATTAGGCGACGCATTGGCGATGTTGCCGGCGACAGGCCACACCTCAGCGTCGCCTGTGGAATCGCCGGTGATATGTCCAGGTGTGACGGTACCTTAATGGTTGTCTGAGGAATGTTCTGATTTGTTCAATGTGTGGCGCCCCACTGGTCGGGACGTCATGGAGGGGTACTGCACCCAAACAAGAGTGTCTGGTATTTCTGTGACTAAGGTAATTTGGATGGTAAACAAGGGACCCTCACAACACCCATCCATACATACCCTAGAGTAGGGGATCATGGGTGAACCCGCTGCAGGGAAGACCCAGTCCCGTGGGAGGAGTTAGGTGGGTAGAAAAGTGTATGGGTGGGAGGACAGTTAGCCACAAAGTGAGAGTCGAGAGGAGGACGAAGCAGTAAGGTCAACGTGACAGGAGGGAGACGGTAGGGGCACCAGGAGTTACGGCGCGCCCGAATCTGGACTCGGGTAATGCCAACCAGAAGGGTCTGCTCCCGGGCAGAGGACCGGCTCTGAACACGGTGCGGGAGTTTAACCCTAAGCCGTGAAACCGGAGACCCTAAGCTTCTTCAGGAAGTCGCGGCCAAAAGACCTGGCGTATACCTCGAAAAATCACAACGAACTAGGGTCAGGGTGACCTGAAGGGAAGTCGCCCATCAGAGACCCGTGGGAGCTGGCTCGAGGCTCTGCACACGGAGGTGCTGCACGGGAGTGAGAAGATAGCTCAGTATAGAGACCGGTAGGGAACGGCAGGCATACCACCGAGAGTCCTGAGTGAATCATCCCGGTTCCCTGGTGACTACCCAGGCCAGAAAGACCCAAAAGACTGTATCATCTGTCTATCTGCTTTCAGAACTTGCAAGTACCCGATCAAAGTTAATGACTGGTGTGACGTACTTTATTTCTCTCGCCTGAGGAGCCGCACACTGCTGCAAAGAAAGGACCAGTGACAAGGCCATGTGGTAAGCTGCCTCCCTGTGTAAAAACTTCTGCAACTGCCCCGGGTATCTCGCTCCACCTATGGGGAGCGTATCCATCTGGCTGTCCTACCATCACCCCGGAGGTCTGACCCGCAGCTCCGGTAACCATACCGGAACCATAGGTGGCGTCACAAACTATTTTTATTATTTTTACTGACTTTCAGCGACCACCAGGGCCACGGGACTGGGCACAGGCCCCTGTGACATGCCCCGTGAATCAACGCCCGAAACTGAGTACGCCACGGCCCTGGGGCGGGTCAAATGCATTTGGGCAAATAATCAAGATCCTCTGATGACAGCTGCCTTTTCAATTGCTGACCAATAATGTGTTCATAGGGAGACATGTCCGGAGATGCTGAAGCCATTATTATTTATTTATTTATATATCGCCATTAGGTTCCATGGCGCTTTACGTGAGGAAAGAGCAGACGAGGACAAGTACAATAAATGTGGACAATCAGGTCATACAGGTACAAGAGGGGAGAGAATCCTGTCCGCGAATGGTAACACTTGTAGGCCACGCAGGCTGCTATCAGTAGCACAAGCAACCACTTCAGTGTTCGGTACGGACCCCAAACTTTACATAATTTGACAATACCATGCATGCTCAGTAGGCATGCCAAATCCAGTCATTCCAGTGATGAGCTCGGAATGTACTCGGGTACCGTGATGAGTTTGTGGCTGTAACGGGAAATCATGGGAGGTCAGGTTCCCGGTTCCGTGCCCTGGCTCTCATTGTTGGAAGGGGAAGGGAGATTTAGGGAAAGGTCGTGACGCCACCTGTGGATCCTGGTAACGATGATACCAGCGCTGCAGGCCGGTCGCTGAGGTGATGGGATGCAGCTTAGTGTAGTACAGCTCCCCACAGGTGGAGCTTACCTCAGGGCAGCGATGATGAGGGGAGTAGTTGTTCTTACCCCTCTGATGATGCTGAGGCCCTTTGGGCGCCGGCAGGAAAGGAAGGACAGACACTGATTCAACTCCAAAGTCTTTTACTGGTATCGGCAGATGGTATAGTACACAGTAAAGTTCGGCATAATAGGGAGGTAGCTGCAGGTTACTAACAGTCACTTAAGTCACAGTCACTAAGTCACTTAGGGTACCTTTACACGCGGCTACATTTCTAGGGTGGCTACAGGTAACTTACTGGTTGCAGTGAAATCATGGAGAGATTATTCCATTTGTACACAGCAACAAGATAGAACCTTGTCTCCATGATTTTCACTGCAACCAGTAAGTTACCTGTAGCCACCCTAGAAATGTAGCCGCGTGTAAAGGTACCCTAAGGGCGTGGTGTTGTGTGTTAGTACAGACTCCATAAGTTAAACCCCAAACCCACAGCTACGGAGGCACTACACCGTCTATTCTGGGTGCAGTACCTTCCTAGCCATAGGGGCGCCACACCAGCCTTTATCGATGCCAGATCCTATCGGATCCGGCAAAATGCGTATTTTTAATGTGTTCAAAAAACGTTACATGCAGCAGTTTTTAAACTCATCAAAAAAACGCATCCAACCTGAACCAGTAACAACCTGAAGCAATTGGATGCTACCGGACACCATTAAAAGTGAATGGACAAAAACCTGATTTTAAAAACCGCTGGTGTGAAAGTAGCCTTAGTGGAGAGGATTTGTGTTTTCCTGGCTCCTTCACTTGCATATCAGTAATGTGACATGATCACCTATTCTGTGACTTCTATGACATTTCCTCGGTGACAGTTTCAATGTTTAGGAGTGTAAATCATCCCCATATGTCTCCGATCACCATTATGCAAGAGGAGAAGTGGGGAGGAAGCTGTAGGGTACCTTTACACGCCGCTACGGCAGGATGGATGCATCCCGCTACTTCACGTGCACGAGCACGCTCAAACGGTTACAAACGCTCAACGCATCACCTTTACACGCCGCCATAAGGTGCGCTACGCTACGTGACATCTATAGCTAGATACATCGCCGGTTGTCTCAAGTAGCCATCTGTAGCTCATTTACACACCGCTATAACCAGCTACTATGGGCGTACCTGGTGCAGCAGGGCCAGCACATAGGCGTGCCACAGTTGTGGATTACGAGCCGTCCTTACGCTGATAGGACAAAGCAATAACATCCTGATTGGGCAGGCAACGCAGGAGGCTGAGTAATACAGCACGCTCGAGCGATTGTGTAGTGTGACTCGTCAGCTCCTTAAATATGCCTCCCTATGCAGCGACTACCAATCGTCATGCAGCAGCTTCCACCAATGATCGCACATGGGGCGCGGTAATACGGAGCCAGGGTCACGCCTTAGCTACATTGCAGCTACATCGCAGGGTGTCCAGAGTTCCCTTCCGTAACTTCTTTACACGCCGATGCATCTTGCTACCATCGGCTTTGTAGCTCTCTGCTTTCGAGCAGAGGTCGTAAACAGATGTATCTGTTGCCGGCTGTATCGTCACGTCTTCAGACGCCGCTACGACGGGCTATATTGGCGCTACAAGCTACATTTGTAGCCTGTAGCGGGATGCATCCATCCTGTCGTAGCGGCGTGTAAAGGTACCCGTAGGGATGCCGTGGAGCTGCAGGAAGAAGCAGTAGGGATGCCGTGGAGCTGCAGGAAGAAGCAGTAGGGCTGCTGCAGGGGAAAGCAGTAGGGAAGCCCCAGGGCTGCAGGGGGAAGCAGTTGTAATGCCGCAGGGCTTCAGGGGGAAGCAGTAGGGATGCCGTAGGCTTGAAGGAGGCAGCAGTAGGGATGCCGGAAAGCTGCAGGGGTAAGCAGTAGGGATGCCGCAGGGCTGAAGGGGGAAGCAGTGGGGATGTCACAGGGCTGCAGTGGGAAGTAGTGGGAATGCCCCGGGCTGCAGGAAGAGGCAGTAGGGATATTCCGGGCTGCAGGAGGAGGTAGTAGGGATGCCCCAGGCTGCAGGAGGAGTCAGTAGGGATGCCCCGAGCTGCAGGAGGAGGCAGTAAGGATGCCCCGGGCTGCAGGAGGAGTCAGTAGGGATGCCCCGAGCTGCAAGGAGGGAAGAGGCAGTAAGGATGCCCCGGGCTGCAGGAGGAGTCAGTAGGGATGCCCCGGGCTGCAGGAGGAGGCAGTAGGGATGCCCCGGGCTGCTGAGGAGGAGGCAGTAGGGATGCCCCGGGCTGCAGGAGGAGGCAGTGGGATGCCCCGGGTGCAGGAGGAGGCAGTAGGGATGCCCCGGGCTGCAGGAGGAGGCAGTGGGGATGCCCCGGGCTGCAGGAAGAGGCATAGTAGGGATATTCCGGGCTGCAGGAGGAGGTAGTAGGGATGCCCCAGGCTGCAGGAGGAGGTCAGTAGGGATGCCCCGAGCTGCAGGAGGAGGCAGTAAGGATGCCCCGGGCTGCAGGAGGAGTCGTAGGGATTTCCCCGGGCTGCAGGAGGAGGCATGTCAGGTAGAGGGCATGGGGGGGGGGGGGCCCCGGGCTGCAGGAGGAGTCAGTAGGGATGCCCCGAGCTGCAGGAGGAGGCAGTAAGGATGCCCCGGGCTGCAGGAGGAGTCAGTAGGGATGCCCCGGGCTGCGAGGAGCAGGGATGGCTCAGGAAGGATGGATGCCCCGGGCTGCAGGAGGAGGCAGTGGGATGCCCCGGGCTGCAGGAGGAGATGGGCAGCTAAGGGATGCCCCGGGCTGCAGGAGGAGGCAGTAGGGATGCCCCGGGCTGCAGGAGGAGGCAGTGGGGATGCCCCGGGTTGCAGGAGGAGGCAGTGGGGATGCCCGGGCTGCAGGAGGAGCGGTGTGGGGACTGATCCCGGACTGCAGGAGGAGGCAGTAGGGGCAGTAGGGATGCCCTGGACTGCAGGTGTTACGTCCTCACCTCAGCCCCGTCGCCCCGAGTCCCACAGGTTAACCCCTGCCTGACCGGCAGAGCCCTGACTGGACGGGGCCTGTTCTGCAGCAAAGTCCCCGCCCGGGCCAATCACAGCGTGCAGGGGCGTGTCCTGGTGTGGAGGTCGCTCCTGGAGCAGCCGGGGACTGGGAGGCCCCTCACTGCCGCTCTGGGCTCATGCTGGCCGGGATTACTGGAGTATCTGCGCACGTCGGGCGACCTGCAGTCCAAACCCCCATATTTCAGCGCTACATAAGGTAACGGCCAGTGCCCCCGGTATCCCGCCTCGGAGCCCCCTGTATACCGTGTGCCGCCGCCGCTCTCCTTGCTGATTACACCGGGCAATGAAAAGTTTCCCGAGCTCCGCTGTGAGCCGCCGGTCCCAGCCTGGCATCCGGGCACATGACTGCGGGGGCTGTGGGGATGTGCGCCCCTCTGTGTGCCAGGCCGGGCTCAGGCTGGAGGGGCCGGGCTCGGGGCACAGTGCAGGGCACAGCCTCCATCATACCCCGGTGTTCCAGGAAGGCTGCGGACCGCTCTCCAGTCTCCTGCTCTGTATCCGCCTGGTGATGGAGGATGTCAGCACTGGTGGAGGAGGCAGCAGGACCTCTACTGTCATCAGTGCGAGAAGGGATGTGATGGAGGAGCTGCTGGATGCTTTGTGCCCAGTGTGGCAGCACCAGGACCAGTCTGACAGGAGGAGGACACATTACAGGCTGACATTATATAAGGGATCTGAGGGGGGCACTGTCTGTGGGTCACTGTCCTGTGGGGTTCACCTTCTGCAGGGGTCACTGTCTGTGGGGTTCTCACCTTCTGCAGGGGTCACTGTCTGTAGGGGTTCACCATCTGCAGGGGTCACTGTCGGTGGGGGCCACGATGTGTGGGGTTCAACCTTTGTGGGGGGGTCACCATCTGCGGGGCCAGGCCATTGTCTGTGGGGATTCACCATCTGTGGGGGGCCACTCTGTGTGGGGTTCAGGGGTGTAGCTACAATAGGTAAAGGGGTTGCAATTGCTCCCAGACCCTGAAGCTAAGGGGGCCCCAAAAGTCCTCTTGACCTATAGAAAAAGTATAATGATGTTAATGATTTGCAATAATTGGGGGCCCCATTGGAGCTTTCGCATCAGGGTCCATGAACTTCAAGTTACGCCACTAGTGGGGGTTCTCAGTCTGTGGGGGCCACTGTGTGTGTGTGGGGTTCTCTGTTCTGTGGGGGTCACAGTGTGTGGGGGTCACAGTGTGTGGGGTTCTCTGTGTGTGGGGTTCTCTCGTGTGTGGGGCTTGACCGTCTGTGGGGTCACGGTGTGTGGGGGTCATAGTGTAGGGTTCTCCATTCTGTGGGTCACCATTTGGGGTCACAGTGTGTTGGGGTTCCTGTGTGGGGGTACTGGGGGTGTGGGGTTCTTGTGTGTGGGGTTGACCGTACTGTGGGGTCACAGTGTGTGGGGGTCATAGTGTGTGGGGTTCTCCGTGTGTGGGGTTCTCCATCTGTGGGGGTCACTGTGTGTGGGGTTCACTGTCTGTGGGGTTCTCTGTCTGTATGTCTGCCTGGTGTCTGCCTTGTACCTCTGTGCAGATGTTGCACTTCTTGCCTTGGATGGCAGTACAGTGTCAGAGATGACATTTCTGACTCCTTCCTCTGTCACTTCACTTCTGGGAAGACTTGTGGGAAAATAAATAGAGGAGAAGAAATGTGTCCTGAGGCAAGGAGGAGGCTGGGGGGGGGGGGGGGGGTGAAGGTGACTTGTGCTGCACGTACTGTCTGGCACCAGCTCCTCCAGATGTCACTCAGGTGAAGGCAGAGCTCCTCCTAGAAAAGCCAAAGAATCTGAAGCCTCCAGCGATCTGGAAAGACAGTGAATGTCTGGATCCAGGGGGCACATTGGAGAAATGAGGGAAGGATGAGGAATCCCTGCTCCACTGTGCCTGCACATATCTTCTATATAGACACTTCTATACAGACACACACACATTATTTATATATATATATATATATATATATATATATATATAGACACACAGTATACACACATATATATAAACACAGATATAGACACACATGTATACACATATAAATACATATATAGACACAACACATGTATACATATATATGATTACACACACGATATATAAACACATATATTAGACACACACGTATGCACCATATATATAGACACCATATAGTAAACACATGTTATACACATATATATATATAACAACACATGTATACACATATATATAAACACATATATAGACACCTTTGGGGTCCAGCAGGAAACCTCTTATTACTCAGTGACACAATGGTTCATGTGGGTTCCCAATGATTTACATTAGAAGTAACTTACGTAATATTTTACTACTTCTAATGACTTTGTTCAACTTTCAGACAATCACATAATCTTCATCATTATTGAGTTTGGACTTTCTGTAAATGTCAGATATTAAATCTGAAAGTCCTCAGTGGTTAATACCTAACAGATGGTAATACTCGGGTCTCTTCATCAGGCTGATGATGACACAAATTCTGAACACACACATACACAATTGGATGATTGGATATTCACAGTACATAGCACCAATGACTACTGACTAACACGGTACATCCATATTTTACCTCCTGTACATGTCAGTAAGTGGATGTGATCTGAGCTCTAGAAATCATCTGTGTGACTAGACCCTCCTTGGATTATTTATTGAATAACGTGGATGTTTTTAGACAATCCAGTCCCCATTACCTATGGATTTTGATGCAGACCACAACCACATACACAGTTATTGATGCCAAAGAAATATTTGTATCCAGGTAAAGTTGCAGCATGAGACAATGCGCCACCTAGAGGAAGGAATGTGCACAGGATGGAGTAGTCTGATGCCTCTGACAATCTCAGTTATTTGCTATGACAGACGGGTTATTTTGTGGGGTGGACAGTGGCTGCCTATGGAGGGCTGGATAATCAGCTATCTGCATTGTTATACATGGAAATTAAAGATTTAATATTCTTCTGATCTCTGGATCTATTTAAGTTCTGCTTTATAGTTTGTGTGAGACGTGTAGTTCATGAATATATCACATCTTTTGTTGATAAATAAGTCATATACAACATAATTATATGGGTATGGGCTGTGCACAGAACCATATCTTCAGTCTGAGTGCTATCTATTACAAAAAGGATCACATTTGGACCTATGATTGATTTTAATTTTTTTTTTTCACTGACCAATTCAGCGTGTGAAAAAAAAATCACAGCATGCGCAAAATTCCTCTGGGAATCGGATGGCACTTGTCCATAGTGTGACCCTTACCCTATGAGTGAGTGAAGTGTGTGGTGGTACTTGTAGTTCTACAGCACCTCCAAAGCTATAAATGAAATATTCTTTATATGTGTGAGTTCATTTTTGTATGAATCCTTTAGAATTGAGTTATTTCCTTTGGTTCTGGCGATTTTATGGTTGTGTGGCTGCCATGCCGTAATCCACAATGGCAAAATTACTGGTCTGTTTGCAGAATAATTGGTTTATTTATCTGTATAAAATATCTATCTAATCCTGACATACTCTGAAAAGATTCCTTGTGGTCTATTTCCTGTGACCATGTAATATTGCATGGTTTTTAAAGATCCAATGAAAACCTGATATTGTTGGCGGCTGACAATGCTGTTTTCAATTATAGATCTTATGTAGTCAAATAGAAGTTAGAACTGCAGGAGAAGGAGCCGAATCTCCACTGGCTGAGCGCAGGTTATGTAATCTCCATTTCATCTATGGCCCATTGTGCTCAAGGATACCTCCCATGTAGAACCCATACATTGCGGAGAAATAAATCCATAGCATCAAAATCCTCATTGAAATGTGCAGCTTAGCTTGTGGTTTGACACCAATAAAGACAAGAAATGTCCTCAGTGATGTCAATCCAGAAGATAAGTCGTGGAGAGCTCGACTTGGCAGGATTTCCACCAGGGCTGTGGAGTCAGTAAGCCAAACCTCCAACTCGGACTCTTTAATTCCCCTAAATCCAACTCCAACAAATTGGACTCCCGAATCCACAACCATTGTGTGCAGTCAGTAAGCCCAACCTTCAACTCTGACTCCTCAATTCCCCTGAATCTGACTCCACCAAAATGGACACTGACTCTCAACTCCACAGTTCTTGTGTGCAGTCGGTAAACCAAACCTCCAACTTTGCTCCTCAACTCCCCTGGAACTGACTCCAACTCCACCAAAATGGACACAGACTCCACAGCCATTGTGTGCAATCAATAAATCAAACCTCCACCTCCAACTCTGACTCCTCAATCTGCCTGGAGCCGACTCCACCAAAATAGACTTATAGCCACTTTACACACACCAACTTACTGGTTGCAGTGAAATCATGGACACATTGTTCATTTGTACACAGCCACAAAATGAAGCAATGTGTCCATGATTTCAACTGCAACCAGTAAGTTGGTCAGAAGTTGGACAGATAAGTTGGTGTGTGTAAAGTGGCCCATAAGGTGGCTTCACACCTGGCGACGCCGCTAGCGACATCGCCGAAAAAGTGACGTATCAGCGATGTCGCTAGCGGCGTCGCGCTGTGTAAATGAGCGCCGCGACCGCGTTTTATCGCGGTTGACAGGTTTACGGGAAGAACCGTAAACCTGTAAACCTGCGATAAGGCTGGATCGCGCCGTGTGACATCGCCAGAGCGATGTCGGCGGCGATCCAGCCTATACCGCAGCGTTGCTGCGGATCGCTCGCTGGGCTAAGCCCAGCCCAGCGAGCGATGTCACCGCCCGCATCACTGCGGTGTCGCCGGCCGCAGTCATGCTGTGTGACAGCTGGCCAGCGATGTCGGAACCGAGCGGGCACCCGCGCATCGCTTCCGACATCGCTGGCCAGGTCGTGCCGTGTGACAGGACCATTAGACTCCACAGCCCTGGTTTCCACAGTTTTGACTAGATACAACCATCAGCCTATGATGCGAGTGGGCATTACACTTTTTTTTCTTAAAATAAATCATTAAATTGGGCTACATAGGACCCATTTTGGAGATTGCAGGTCCAGCGCCTTTAGGTCCTGTCAGCGATTTGCAAGACCAAAATGACCTGACGGGTCAGTATTTTACATCAGTATCTGTAAGCCAATCCAAGAGTGCAGCCTCAAAGGCAAAGATTTCTACATTTCCTGTGTTTTGGACTTTCTACTGGGTATGGCTGGCTTCATACTGCAGTTTTTTCACTGATCAGTGTCTATCCAGTTTGTGTTCCAAAACACGGAGAGGAACCAGGAGAGGAACTTGCAGAGAAAAACTATAATTGAAAGATTGACACCTGTTATGAGTTTTAGAGACACTCCTGGTTTTGGCACACAAACCGGATGGACACTGATCAGTGAGAAAACTGCAGTGTGAAGCCAGCCTAAGGCTGGGTTCACATTGGGCGGCGTCCGGTCCTGGGCTGTCAGGAGTGACAGCCTGGACCGGAGTTTTGCTGCATAGAATACTATAGGGCTGCACGGAGCTGGATCGCGCCGGGTGGCAATTATCTGCCATCCGGCTGCTATCTCGCCGGATGAAGCCGGGACAAGTGGGGTTTTTCTTCCGATTCCAAAAACGTTGCATGCAACGTTTTTGGATTCGGCAGACAATTCCCCACTACTCCAGGATACATCCGGCGAAATAAATAAAAATAAAAATATTTTGTTTATCTATATATATATACCTTGTGGTGGTGTGCTGCTATTTGATTTGTCAATTCCTTCTCTATAATTACGGTTTCTTGTTGGCAAAGCAGCACCTCCAACCCTTATTGGGACAATTGATTTTCAGTGGTGCACCTCAGTTCTTGTTAATAATATCGTTTAGAGACCGCTGATAAAGATGTCACACGTGTAGATATCGTATCGTGCACGACGCACCAACAACCCAGCGAGCAGGTATCGTTCGCACAACCCAGCGAATGATACTTGTTCACTGTGGTCAATAGGGGAAGTCGCTAACGACATCGTTATCGCGGTGTCAGACTTAACGATGCAGCAGGTTGGCTGATCGTGGATCATCTGATTTGAGAACATGTTCTCAAATCTGCGATCAACGACCCAACGATTTATCGTATCCATATCTCAGAGTCACACGCTATGACGTCCTAACGATGTCGCTTGAACGACTCCAAACCTGCAACGTTTCAGCGATATCGTGCACGATCTCGTATCATGTAACGGTACCTTTATACATATTAATCCACATTGCTGCCTTGAATACTGCCAAGTGAAAGTGGCCTCAGTGATTTATTATAATGAATAAAAATGTGGTTCACAGATTACATTAGCTGTATACTTGCTGTATTTAGGTAAACATTGATGCAAAATTTATGATATGTGGAAACTATATTATTAGGGAAAGAAAGAACAAGCCATTTATGCAATTAGGGAATGTATCCTCCTCACATTGTAGGGCTATATTCACACTTCATCTATGATCTATCACTGCAGTGTATACCTAGAGCATTTCTTGACATACTGTATCCTACACAAAGCCCCCATTCACCAGGTGCAGGCCAGGAGTGTGTACTTTAGGCCTCTGTCTGGCAGGTTTGGGTCTGGATGCCATTTTTACTATATATGAAAGCACAGCAGTCTTTACTTTTACGATTTTTGGATAGCCAAGGATCTGATTTGGCCCCCATGTATCCCTATGGGCACGGATCGGTTTTATATGGCTGTCCGATTGTGCCCAAATTGTAACGGATGTGATTCTGTCTGCCAGAACCGCACCCCTCGCTCTGTGTTATGCTGCAGACGAGGGAGACAATGATTGGCATCAGGGAGGTGGCGGTCGGCAGATTATACATGCAGGGGGCGTGAAACTGCCCTTTGGCTACAGCCACAAGCCACCTCCTATTTGGCTCCACTATGTAAGTTTTCAAAGTGTATTATCTCGGGTACAGGGGGGCTCAAGGGATGGGGGAACCCTTGCCTGGATGCAGCAGACATGCTGCATTCAGTGCTGTAATTAGATCACCATGTGTGGTTGGTGACAGGTCTTCTTTAAGGACCTAGATCAGCTGACCGGGCGGGGCAACCCGATCAGCTGATTGGTCACATGACCGCACCAGCCCCGTTTAAATCGCTTGCTGATCAGTTTTGACGGGCGCGCGATTTAAACTGCTCAGCTGATGTGATCATGTGACCGAATTAGTGATTCGGGTTGCACCTGGTCATTGCAGGACACACGCCGGAGAGTTGAGGATTTTTTTTTTTTAAACACTTGCTGCACTTCCGCAATGTATGTATATACATTCGAAAGTGAAAGTGCGTTGCTTGCCTGCGCTTTGCAGGCTCGGGCTGCTTTCTGTGTCCAGATCTGTGAAAATCACGGACTCGGACACAGAAATGGCATCCGAAGGCACACATCCGATCCTGTCCTCTCCCGTCAGTGGGGTCCTGCAAAAAACAGGATCCCCATGGACAGTTAAAAATTGTGATGTGAAAGCAGCCTTATCCAGAGGCTCACTGAAACAAAGCGTAATTACCGTATATACTCGTGTATAAGCCGACCCGTGTATAAGCCGACCCCCCCTTCTTTTGCCCCCAAATCCTGGGAAAACCTATTGACTCGTGTATAAGCCGAGGGTGGACCCCAGCACAGGTATACAGCCCCCAGCAGTGTGGTATACAGGCCCCCCAATGGTAGTATACAGCAGCCTCCCCAGTGGCATATACAGGCCCCAGTAGTATATACAGCAACCCCAGTGGTATACAGCAGCCTCCCCAGTGGTATATACAGCAGCCCCAGTGGTATATACAGCAGCCCCAGTGGTATATACAGCAGCCCCAGTGGTTATACAGGCTCCAGCAGTATATACAGCAGCCCTGGGGTATACAGCAGCCCCCAGGGGGTTAATACAGCAGCCCCCAGGGGGTTAATACAGCAGCCCCCAGGGGGTTAATACAGCAGCCCCCAGGGGGTTAATACAGCAGCCCCCAGGGGGTTAATACAGCAGCCCCCAGGGGGTAATACAGCAGCCCCCAGGGGGTAATACAGCAGCCCCCAAATGCTGGCACTCACCCCCCCCCCTCCTGCTTATCTTACCATCCCGGTCTTCTGACTCAGTTCCGCTCCTCGGTGCTCCGTTCTTCATGCTCCGTCCTCGCTGCATCCGGGATCTCCGGCCGTCACACGATGACGTCATATGCCTGCGATGGCCGGGGATCCCGGATGTAGCTGGACGGGAGGATGAAGAACGGAGCACCGAGGAGCGGCCTGAGCAGAAGACCGGGATGGTAAGATAAGCAGCAGGGAGGGGGGGGCCCTTACAAGGAGGGGGGGTGAGTGCCAGCATTTGGGGGCCATTTATTTAGTTATGCACTGCTTCCCCCTGCCGCTGATTGACAGGGGAAGCAGTGCATATATAATGCCGCCCACGTGACGGGGCCGCTCATACAGCAGCCTCCCCCCGCCTCCTCCAGCCTCCACAGCCCCCACCAACCGTAGTGACTCGTGTATAAGCCGAGGGGGAGACTTTTCAGCCCAAATTTTGGGCTGAAAAACTCGGCTTATACACGAGTATATACGGTAATTAAATTTAATATATACAATGAGGTCTTATGATGAGCAGATGCCTAGTCATTCATCCTGGCACTAGGCACTCCTGAGTGTCTGTGCAGTACAGTGGGCACCTAGCCCTATATACACACCATCAGGACTCCGCTCTGTTTCATGCTTCCCATCGGTTGTCATGTGACCACTTCACTTCATTTGTGATTTCTATGATTTTGATCACATTCTAATTACGGTACTTTTCTTTTTTTTTTTCCTTCATTGATCTAAATTGAGAAGAAAAAATGGTTAGCATGGGATCACTATGGGTGATATATGGTTAGCATATGGGTTAGCATTAACTGTAGCGAGTCAAACCAAGTGAAATCCTAACAGTGAGTTTATTGCTCTTTTTGGCTACGTTCCCTTGGTGAGCCTTTAGTGACTTTTTTATGTTGCAGAATTTCAGCACCTATTATTTAATGGGTCACCTGCGTTTTTTTTTTTTTTTTACACTCCTCTTTATGACGTGTTTGGCAATGCAGTATTTGTCTTGTTGGTATGTGATGCTTTAAATAGGGGGGTG
This sequence comes from Allobates femoralis, assembly GCA_033576535.1. Lineage (NCBI taxonomy): Eukaryota > Metazoa > Chordata > Amphibia > Anura > Aromobatidae > Allobates > Allobates femoralis. The sequence continues at coordinate 161,002,175 of JARQOC010000001.1, forward strand.
GGCACCTCAGGCCCCACTCGAGGAACTTTTCTGCGGCCCCTGGGAAGAATCCTGGGGATCGCAGTGCTCAGGATGGCAGATGTGTTTTACCGACTGCCTACCCTTTAAATCCAGCTCCCCAGGGATCTCTATGCCCCAGCCTCGGCCTCCTCAGTGACGTATATGCCCCCAGCCTCTCCTGTGATGTCTATGGCCCTCTCAAACCTGGAAAAGCAGTTGAGAAGCAACATGATCAATATCATCTAACATCACAGTCATGCCAAAGAGAAGCAGCTCCAGCCATCACAGTAGGGCAAATTGATTGTTTAACCAAATATAGCAGGTAATTTTCAGGTTGATAAGGATGGTAGAAATATCTAAATGGCCCTTGGCAGAAAAAGGTTCCCCACCCCTGCTTTAAATAATGTATACTTAAGTGTGGACTACATGTCTTTTTGATCACTGAAAATGCATTTGAGTTTCTTACCTTGCAGATTTTCTATATCCAATACAGTTCTATAATGAAAATGTGCACAGAAAACTCGATGTACCCTAAGAAAAATTGACACATTGCAGGTTTAAAACAAGCACCGTAGGTCAGCTTGCACTGAGTGAGGGTGGTTTCACACTAGCATTGCGTCCTGATCAGGAAGAAAACACCGGCATCTGTCGACGCGGCCTCATTGACGTCAGTGAGTCGTTTTGATGCATTGCGCAGCGTCAGGATTTTTACTGTGTCTCAAAAATGCAACTTTCTGCATTTTTGGGGGAAGTTAAAATGACGCATTGGTGCGGATCCGCCAGAATCCTGATGCCACTTGATGCCCATGCAGCCCCATGTTAAGTATAGGGACGCAGGCCTGATCAGGATGCGTCATGATCTCAACGGATATCGACGCAAGTCGAAAACACGGTAATGTGAAACCACCCTAATAAAGAACAACAGAGGGCAACAGGGTTGTAGAGTCGGTAAGCCAAACATCCGACTCCAACTCCACCAAAATGGACTCCGACTTCACCTCCACAACCATGGCTGGGAAGTCAGTAAGCCAAACATCCGACTCCTCAGTTTCACTGAATCCGACTCCACCAAAATGGAAAACGACTTCACAACTCCAACTCCGCAGCCCTGGTGGGCTGGAGATTAAAACCCATTCACTTTGCTGGAACTGTAGCATGTTGTGTTTTTGACTGTGTTTGAAAATATGCAGCATCAAAAAACGTTTCAAAAGCTCATTGTGGACTCAGCCTTAAAGGGAATCTGTCACCAGGATTTTGCAATCTCATTTGAGAGCAGCATAATGTAGTGATAGAGACCCTGATTCCAGCGTTGTCACTTACTGAGCTGCTTGCTGTTATTTTTATAAATTACTGTTTTCTCTGCTACAGTTTGTGCATGTAGTCCTCTAATAACGATCTCCAGTTGATTAAACAGTGATTTTATCAAAACTACACTGAGCAGCTAAGTACAGTAAGTGACACATCACTGGAATCAGGGTCTCTGGCCCTATATTATGCTACTGTCAGATTAGGTGGGAAAAGGCTGGTGACAAATTCCCTTTAAGGTACCGTCACACATGGAGATATCGCCGGCGATGTTGCCGGCAACTGAGGGGCGTGGCCAGGTTGCGGCGACATCGCCGGAGAGTTGCCTCGTGTGACAGGGCACAATGTTGGGAAAACCTGGCGATGTTGGTCAGGCGATCATGCCTGATCGCCCTGTGTAACGCGGCAACCTGCAATGTTGCGGGCGATTCCGCCTATCTCCAACATTGCGGATTACCACTCTCTGGGTTGCTGGGCAACCCAGCGAGCGATAGCCGCGGCAACTAGCTGACGAAATCGCCGGCAAGTTGCTCCGTGTGACATCTCCCTGGCGATGTTGCCAGGGATGCGCGCTCCCGCGATACCGGCAACATCGCTGGCGATATCTCCCTGTGTGACGGTACCTTTCAAGAGGTGGTTCACTACAATGAATAGTGGCCACATGGATTTACAGCTGTGAATTAAGTCTTTTGCCGAATACCTTCCATTGACAATGTTCCCAGTGAGCGGCGCTGTCGATGTCCGCTCTTCCCGATCACGTGACCCCTCCCAGCAGCAGCGGCCTCTGATGTCTGGTGACATCACATCAACTTCTGGAACTGGATATTGGCCTGGCAGGATCCAGTCTCCCTGAGTGACTGCTCTGTGGACAGAGTTTCATTGCACGTCACAGTCCAGCATCGCAGCGCTCTGGTAATGACAGCAATGAAGTGAAGGAAAGAAAGGTCGGGCATCGCAGCACTCTATCTCACAGAGGATCCCCCCTCCCCATTCAGAAGTATTTTGTCGCTTTACAGGGTTAGGCCATGTGAATGCTTTTCTAAAAATCTGAATATTTTTTTTAATGTCTTTGGATCAAGTTAGGAAAATGCAACTAAAAATGAATAATTGCATAATTTTGCCCAAATGGCAGTCAGCATGACTTGAGTTTATTCACTTTTATTTGATGTATAAATTAGTTTTTCAAGCTTTTATACATTGCTATGTGGTCTGCTGTGTTAACAAACATTTTCCACATGTAAGGTTAATAATGTATGTTATAAATACCATTTTTATAGAAACAAGTACATATCCAGTCTGAAATGGTGGTCTTCTACATCTGTTGTTCGTTTCTTAAGGAGTTTTATTATATAGATATATGGTTGATAGGTCAGCTGGGTTCGAGTATTCACATGTTTCTATACAGGATCAGAATGTATACCAAGTTTTTTCATGTAAAATCTCAATGTTTACCAACTAACATAGGAGAATGTTCTGATTGTTGCTGGCTCTTCCACTCTTTAGTATGGCCAAGAACTCCGATGTCATTAATATTCTAAGATCCATCATCACTCTGTGCTGGTTTTTTTCTTCTTGGTGTGTCCTCATTTGACTCTTATTCTATGATTATAACTCATCTGTGTATTATCAAAATCTTAAAGTTTCCATGAAGAGGCAAAGTGTGATACACCCACATGGAAAGGAAGAAAACTATGTGTTGCCATGTGAAGTTTACTGTGTGGATTGTACATACAAAAATATGAGGAATTTGAAAGATTTTAAAGTTAAATCTAATTTTCAAAAATGAACAAAACAATTGATAGAACTAACAATAAGACTTTTTGTAAAGATCCCCAAGCTGCCTTTATTTAAAGGGAGCCGGTCTCCCACAAAAAGAGAGGATGTTTATCTGCGGGTATATTTTTAGAGATGGGAGAATAAATGTGCAGTACTCCGGACGATCGGTCATCTCCGTGGGAGGCCTTCTCATACCTCCTGGCTCTTCTTTTGATCAGCTGGGTTGGCATGACCACGTGGGTACGTCACGCTGCATTGATGACTTGACAGCCGACGGGTAATCAAAATGCAGAGAGATGGAAGATTTGTGGTCCTCCCTTCCAGCTGTCACAGATTTCTGATTGAATTGAGACCTGCAAATCGCAGTAATCAGGGCTCTGGAGTCTGTAAGCCAAACATCCGACTCCAACTCTTCCTCTGTCTGCAACTCCACCAAAATGGACACCGACGCCATGACTCCAACTCCACAACCATGGCTGGGAAGTCAGTAAGCCACACAGTCGACTCCAAATTCTCAATTTCACCGAAACCAAGTCAGACTCCATCCAAAATGGACACTGACTCTGACTCCACAGCCCTGGCAGTAACTGCACTAACAGTAGACCAGCCTATCATGACTTGAATTTTAATTCACCACTATTTACTATTATAGCTGCAGGCAAATAGCATTTTTGTAGAGGACAGATTCCCTTTTAAGTACCATGTTCAGATATTCATTGTTTAGTCATCTAAAATGGGTTTTCCACTTCTAGAAAAATGGACCCTAGCCTAGTACTCACTATCTGTTAAAGTACCGTTACATGCTACGATTTTGCTAGCAATATCGTTAGCAAAGTCACGTGACCGAGATCGTTCGTGCATCATTTCAACATCGTTGGTGAGACGTCATACATCCAGATAAGTTGAATGACGCGCGAACGATCCAGCAATCTTGACATCATTTGAACGAGCCAGCGAAGGATGTTGGCCATCGTTCAGCCGCTGTCATACAGCAAGTATATGAACGATGAGAACCTTCAATGTGGGCATTCTGTTTCACGTAGGGCAGGATATAGGCGTGCCAGGTTGTGTTTTACCGCGCCCCTACAACTCTGATTGGTGGCCACATCTGCGTTTACTATTGGTCAGTCTTCATTGGGAAAATACCCAGTGGATTTACCGATTTACCACTGTCAACATCACGCCATTCATGTGTCACATTTTTGGGACGCCGCGGTGATTTGAACAGGCAGCAATAGTAATAAATAATTTTGTGATGCCAGTGCAAGTCACAGCTGCGTCCCCAGAGTAGTTTGCACCTTTGCGTTGCCGCTGCTGCAGTACAAAATTTATTTAGGGGTATGTTTGTGCGGGGCCAATGTATCGAGATGCCTAAAAAAAAAATTTCATAAACAGCACATACATGTATGAAATTACATATGGCCAAACGTGTCAACCAACTTGGGAACACAGACAATAATGAATTAACTACCCATCACAACATATGTATATGTGTGACTCCACAGTTTTCTTTGCAGATCACAAAGTCTCATTTGCGGGCGCACGAGCGTTTAACAACGCCTACACAACATTGAGGGCGGCTTCCATCAGTCTGCTTGGTTAATTTTGGTTTGAATTTAATTTTACCAAGTTAATGACACACAACATCCAAGCACGGATGATCAAATATGGTGCCTTGGGTTGGACAACACACAACAGCCAATCCGAACACAAGCACAACCACAAATCTGTTCTCAGGGGACGCGGAAACAACAATGACAAAACACGCCTATGGAATTATCGCTAAAGTTGTGAATGACATCGTTTATCGCGACGTCACACAACGATGCAGCAGGTTGGCAGAACGTTAATTGGACGACAAACGACGGATTTGAGGTCCGGATCACACATTTTTGATGAGCGATCCAACGCTTTATTGTTTCAACATCGTTCGTTTACACTCAACGATGCACAAACAAAGTCGTCTGAACGATCAAAAAACCGTGATGTTTCAGCGATATCGTTAGCGATATTGTAGCGTGTAACGGTACCTTTAGTCTACTGCCAGCCCCTGATGTCGCTGCTCTAATGTCGGTGTTTTGGCTGCAGTGGTGACGTCCCATCAATGGCTTGCACCACGGCAACCAGTCACTAAGCTCAGTGACTCCATGCCTCTGAACAAGAGAGCTCAGTGTTTGGCTGCAGCCAAAATGTTCACTGTTTACATGGCGGCCATTGCAAGCACCAGAGCAGCAGGGAACTGGCACATTACGAAGACACTATACTATCTGTATTTGTTATTTTCATTGTATGTGGTCAGCTGGCATCAAGTTTTGTAAAAGTGAGAAACACCTTTCAAGGGATCACTTTAAGGAAAAAAATAGAAAAAGGCACAGGGCTGATTCAACACTTTAATATAAAGAAGCAAACACATTGGTGAGATTTGGAGCTTGCAACCACTTTATTTCTGGTCTGAGTGTGACCAGACAAAACATCAGATCACACTTGTTCCAATTATGTGGGGCCGGGCACAAGTCTGATTCTTTTTTTTCTTTCCCTTTTTCTTTCAACAGAGTATCTGAGAGAAAAATCAAAAGTTGCCCAGTAAACTGGATTGCACTTGGCCATGAAAATCAATGGGTCCATGAGAAAAACAATAAAATAATTTTTCTGTCTTCTCCACATTCTGATTGGAGTGTGATCTATCAAAATTGATCCAATTTTCTCAGATGAGGAAAAAAATGGTCGTTGGACCATAGCCTTATTCTCACCATAATTAGTTGTGCAATCCAGACCCAACATTTGAGGTTTAATGGAAATTACATTTCTTCTCTAGATCGGGCAGTGTGTCAGGATGGATGGCTGTCAAGTATAAAAATAAAAAAAAAAATGCCAAAATGCAATGCATTGTAATGTATTTTAATACTAGTAAAAACATATTACCGTACTTTTTAAATTATCCACTCTCATAGGTCCAGATATAGGAAGGGATGTCCAGGGTACTAAACAGCGCCCTATTAATGGCCATCTCTTTATTTGATAATAAAGGGATTGTCCAATTTCGGCTCTGACAATAGGCTGCTGAAAATGTTATTAGGGGAAGATAGTGGGGTCTATTCAGTCACCCAGCAGCTTCACTGCAGGGTGAGTAAATATTAGTTCCCATTGACAGAAGTAAAGTGCGGGAAGGCTGCTCCCTAGTGTATAATTGTGAGCAATAAGAACAAGATATTACAGAGGCTGTTCTGTCATCTGGTGGAGTTGCTCTGTGAGTATAAAGGCCGCTTTACACGTCACAATATCGTTCTGATATTGCATACGATTTCACGGGAGCACGCATGTTTTTGGCATTTGTCCAAAATCGCATAGGAGATGTTACACAGGGAGATATCGGCAGGCAACGCAACTACGATGTCGTACGCCCCTTTTGCACACTGTGTCTGAGCAACTCAGGGAACGACCAATTAACATTGGAGTGATTAGGGGAAGTTGCGCTCCAAATCGTAGTTGCGCTGTCACACAGCACGATCCTGCCAGTTCGTCAAGCCAATATTGCACGGTTAAGAGCATACACAATCCCAAAACTATAACGTAGTTGCATCGTTTTTGAGTTGCGTTGCCCATTTACACGACACAACGCACGAACGATATCAACTGCAATGTGCCTACCACGTGACTTTTTATTGTAGTTGCATTGCGATATCGTGACGTGTAAAGTGGCCTTAATACCACTTCACAAAGATCACAGATCTTTTGCAAGCTGGGCTGTGTAGTCTGAGTCATTGAGTTAAGGTTTGGTTTCCTAACTTCACAGGCTGCGGAGTTGTGGAGTTGGAGTCAGTGTCCATTTTGGTGGAGTTGGAGTCGAATTCAGGGAAATTGAGGCGTTAAAGATTTGGCTTACTGACAGTCCTTGTTGCAAGTAAAAATCTCCCTGTCTGTCCACTCCAGCAAAAGGGATCCCAGTCTCTCTCAGGAGGTTCGGGAAAAAAGAACTACACGACTGCAACCAACACTAACTGCAATGAGGGGTGCAAGTGTGGCTTTGTCCAGAGGATTAACCCAACATCTGAAACTTTGATGCTTTATTGGGATGAAACTGAAACGTGTTTTGTGGGTTGCCTGAGGAAGGTTCTGGGGTTTGTAATTGAAACATGTTCTAGTTTCGATAGCATCAATTTCTATATACTTGCCTTGCTCATGATGGTTTATCTCTTTGGACAAACACTACACTTGGACACCCATCTAGTACTCTGAAAAATGCCCTTTATAGCTGCTGTAAATAATAGACACCCCAAGTTAATAACATAAAAAAAAATCAAATTACACATAAATAATGTGCTGCACTTCTGCTTCTCTCGCATCATATTTTTCATGCTGCAGGGTCGGGAGTAATCTCCAGCGGGTGAATGCAGGGAGAACGCAGATCGTGAGCACAGGGTGGCTTCATTCTCCCAGTGTTCACTCGCAGCTTCCCTCAGGCCTGGAGGCATTGCATCCAACACGCAGCACCTCCGGATCGTGTGCACATTACCTAAGGGAGGGCCATGAGCCACATCCAACTCCCCTCCCCCCGTAGTAGTGACAGCCAGAGCTCCCATTAATGGTATAATGACAGCCAAAGCTTTTTCCCAAAAATCACACAAAGCAGTATACCAAGATATGGGGGTTCCTACCTTGCCTCCATCCTGATCTGCTTATCTATGTGGGGCTACTCTCAATAGTCACAACCTGAAGACCTGCTCATATTATCTGTTAGACCTGATGCTTATTCACCGAGATAGAATACAGCCACCCAGGGGGACCCCTGATCTAGATAATAAAAACCTCTCCAGGTGACCACTGTATTATATCAGTGACAAGCCAAGCAAATGTGTGTCCGTTATGTAGTCTGCATAGATAGTTAATATTCAGGGGAACACCATGAGGGGTCTCATTGACTGTACGTCATTACATTATTAATTGTGCCCTATTGCATTTTATAGAATTCTGTAGGAAACTTGTAGTAAAACTTTTCTATAAAGCTTTAGAGTTCGCCTGTCTTTTTTTCTGCTGCCTAAGATTGTCCACCTTCATTTAATAGGTGCTTGACAACATAAAAATATCATTTGACTTTGTATAAGGTCATTGGTTTGAGTCCAGTCCAAAAGCAGCAGATGATGTTGAGTGTGGGAGCTCATTCTGCTAGATCAACAAGAAGATAATGAACACGTGTGGGCTGCTGTATCACTTTGCCTTCATGAAGGCCACATTTATTGTCTCATTTTTATGCTGCATCTCTACATTTTATGGAAAATCTCTGCTCAAACAGCAATGAATTTTCATCCTGAAACTTGGTGGAATTTTGTGATTATTGACATGGTTTCTTCATGAAACGTCTATCGTGAACACCAGAAGAGTGCACGGATAGACAGCGGTGGCTACCAAGTTGTGTCCTTGATGATTAGTAAAGTAAATGAGACAGTATTACTAAAGAGAGGTTATATTTGGGATATGTAAGGACAATTATTATCAGGATGGTGTCATTCACTTGGAATTTCATTTAAAGAGCTTTTTTGTGTGATTTTTCAAAATTAGCGACGGGGTAGAAACAATAATTTAACAAAACGTCTCTTATTTACCTCTCGAAGCCCTGCCTCTATGATGTTCCCAGGAAGTGATGGGAGTTATGATGTACCGGCATCTAATCATTGACCTCAGCTTTGATATTTGCATCGATGGCTCCTGACATCTGAGGTCATTGATGATGGAATAAGCATCTCTTCTGATCGTGGTCAGGGACCACAGGAGCCGTCGCACTAGACTGATGGGGATTCAAGAGGTCAGGAATGGATGATTCTCTATTTTATGACATTCCCAGAAAAGAAATGCCCTGCACAATCCCTTTAGACCACATTGTAGGTCAAAAATGTCCAAAATAAAGATAAATAAAACCTTCTGGAGAATTGATAATGGCAGAAAAGGAATTTACTGGAGAAGGTGTAAAGCACTATAGTGTCAGTACATGATGTTTATTGCTCTTTGAAATACCATTTTATGCTTTGGTTTTGTTCACAGAACATTTTTTAAGACAGTCAAAAACAGCAGGGTTTTTAGTTAGAAATTCAGTTGTTGTTTTTTTCCTTTTTGTTTGAATTGTGTTTTGTTTTTGTTTTTTTTATAACCTTCTCAAGCAGTTTGGTAATATTTCCCATAAGTATTTTCTGCAAATGTATGTTTTAGCATTTGTGGGTTTTTTTTTGGGGGAGAGGGGATAATTTTTGGATTCCATTAAGCAATGAATACAGTATTAGCAATGTTTGGAGGCTGACAATGACGACCATGTGTCTTCTGGGTATTGTGGCTTTTTTAGTTGGTTTGATTGTTTGGGCCGCTTTACACACACCAACTTCTGTGACCAACTTCTGAACACATCTCTGGTTGCAGTGAAATCATGGACACATTGCTCCATTTGTACACGGCCACAAAATGGAACAATGTGTCCATGATTTCACTGCAACCAGAGATCTGTTCAGAAGTTGGTCACAGAAGTTGGTGTGTGTAAAGCGGCCTTTTCTCCTCTCATTGGCTTAGATTGTAAAGGTAGGTGCAGTTCATAAGAGAAATTGCCTGAAAAATGGGCTTCTCATTTCTCTTATAATAATAATAATAATAATAATAATACTTTATTTTGTAGCGCCAACATATTCCGCAGCGCTTTACAGTACAATGGTACATATAAGAAAAATATACGGTACAGAAAGGTAATGCAGAACAGTAGTTACATACAATAAACATAGAATCAACTCAGGAAATACAATAAAAAGGCAAAAAAAAAGGTGACCCTGCTCGAAGGAGCTTACAATCTAAGACGGGATGCGAACACAAAGTACAGGGGCTTATAACAATGAATATCTTATGTTTAGGTGACTACTGTTAGGGAGAAGGATAGGCCGCCCTGAAGAGGTGTGTTTTTAGGAAGCGTCTGAAGCTATGCAAGTTGTGGATGGTCCTAATTTCTTGGGTTAGAGCATTCCAGAGGTTTGGTGCAGCTCGAGAGAAGTCTTGGAGTCAGGAATTATCCACGTAGTGTTATCGAAACCATTAAGATGCTCAAAAGCCTCAATAAGGTTCATTTTCAATAGGAAGTGTCTTTCGAGCTTTTTCAGGCGCATTCTTTGGAGCGTTCACTTCCTTTAGAGCGGGCACTTCCTTTGGTTCGGGCACTCTCTTTGGAGCGAACACACTCAGAAAATAGCATGAAGAAAAGTTGCACAAACATACATCTGGGGTATATTCACATTATAGTTTTGCTACTTTCATTTTCAATGGGAAAAAAAGCATAATGTTTTACTGTACCAGTAAAGTGACTGAGACTTGTGAAATTTCATGTCCATGCTGCTTATTTTTTCCTTGCAGATTTGAAGCAGTTTCATATTTGCAGCATGTCAATTCCTATAGCATTTTGCATGATATTTTCATCTATTCAAATGAATGGGAAACTATTCATCAAAAGACACTTTAATCAAAAGACATTTTTCGCAGCATTTTTCCTGCCAATACGGCAGTATATTCAGCAGGTTTTTCCTTGTGCACACACCTTATACTTACAGCAAAAAGGAAGATCAGCTGAGAGGAAATTGGTTTCCATATTACTGCTCTTCCTGATAGCATTGCAGAATACATAGGTGCTCTACAATAGAGGTCCCTAACTCCAGTCCTGAAGGCCCACCAACAGTGCATGTTTTCAGAATTTCCTTAGCATTTGACAGTTGGAATCATGCAGGAGACTGAATTACCAACTTTCAAATGCTAAGGATATCCTGAAAACCTGAACAGTAGTTGGGCCTTGAGCACTGGGCCTAGAGGTCTCTGCTCTACAAGATACCTTTCCCTATTAAGAGAGTACAGTGGCCCTAATCAGGCCCTGCATTCTGTAGTCAGTTAGTGTGACGGCAACAGTGAGAATTTTCAATTAGCTGTTTTATCACTATCAATGCATGTGACGGGTCATGTGGACGTATCTTGGCCTATTTCCACAGTCATATATGTGTGTATTAGGCCCCGTTCACATGCTGCGTATTTGTTGCGTCTTTTTACGCAGGTTTTTGCCGCAAAAAAAGCATGTGTGTCTGCGTTATCCAGCAAAGTGAATGGACATTCACTTTGAGCCATTGACGCTGCATAATTTTTCGCAGCGTTTTGTAGCAAAAAACGCGAGCGTAAAAAGAATGAGCATGTTAATTCTTTCCGCTTTTTTACGCACGTTTCTTCCACATGCCCCATTATAAGCACTGGGAGAAACACGCGTAAAAAAGTGCAGTTCAAGTTGTTTTCTCGCGCTTATTTTTACGTGCATTTTTCCCCTTTAAAAAAAGTGCAAAAAAAGACGCAACAAATATGCAGCGTGTGAACGCAGCCTTAGTATACCAGTGAGCGCCTAAGTGTTTTGTATTGTTCCTAGTTATAGTAGGGCGCATGGCAGGATTATGCATATGTAAATGTTACCGTAATTTTTTTTTTTAGCCATAGATGTGTTAACCTCTTTCCTATATGTTTTATTACATGTCTCATAAGTAAATATGATTCCATTTATATATTTACTCAGTAAATAAGCTTTGTCTATTCTAAGACTGAATACATTCATGGCAATGGATAATTGTACTTTTTTTTTTTTTCTTCTTCACTAAGCCGTTTCATTATTTTAGCTGGGCAGATATTTAGACTCTTTAAAGAGATCCTGTCACCAGATTTTTCCCATATAAAGTGCGGTCATCACCAGTAAGCGCTTATAGCATTCTAAAATGTTGTATAGCAGTCCCCAGGCTGATATGTATAACATAAAAAATAGTTTTTATTGTTTTCACCTACTGGGCATTTTGGTCTGATGGGTGTCACTGGTCTTGATCTAGCACCTCCTATATTCTTGCTTCGTGTGGATGACACAGGTTCTACGTCATCCAGTGACTACTATTGCGCTCCTGCAGCACACGCACGTCTCTCTACCTCTGCCGACGGCAGAGCAATGTTCTGTAATGCGTAGGGGAAAGGCCATAGAGCACCAGCGCTTGTGCACTGCAATACTTTGCTCTACATCTAGCAGGGCAGAAAGAGGTGTGCCTGTGCAGGAGCACAGTAGATTACTGTGGATGATATAGGAGATGTCATCAAGACAAAGTAAGAAGAGACGAGGCGCTGGATCAAAACCAGCAAGGCCCATCGGATCCGACCGTCCTGCAGGTAAAGATAATAAAACGTAATTTTTATGGTATACAGATTAGCCTGGGGATTTATATACAGTGTTCTAGAATACTGTATATATAAGGACTTACTGGTGGTGGCCACAGCTTATATGGGAAAAACCTGGGACAGGTTCACTTTGAGGAAGTCACAATAACACATCTTAGGCTGCTTTCACATAACGATTTTTTCAGTTCCGATGCTGTCCGATAAAAATCGGACAGCATCGGACCGATTTTCGGACCCCATGCAGGCCTATGGGCATCGGACCGAATCGGATGTGCACTAAATGCCATCCGATTTGGTCCGATCCGAATCTGTCCGATTTTTTTATCGGTGCAAAAATCGGAGCTTGCTCGATTTTTGCACCGAAAATAAAATCTGACAGATTCGGATCGGACCAGATCGGATGGCATTTAGTGCACATCCGATCCGACCCGATCAATTTAGCATGGGGCCCTATGGAGCAGGGTCCGAGAAAACATGTGATGTCTCCTCGGACCGATTTTAGTGTACTGAGCATGCTCAGTACACTAAAATAGCTCCTAAAAGTAAATTAAGGGGTTAATAAAAAAAAACAAAACTATGCTCACCTGTCCACGAGGCCCACGTCGTCTCCCGGCGTCTCCGGTGTCTCCAGGTATCTTGCCGTCTGTGCTGATAAGACCTGCCGTGATGTCACAATCACATGACTGCCAGGAACCAATAGCCGGCAGTCATGTGATTGTGACATCACGAGAGGTCCTGGCAGCACTGAGACAGAACAGCAAGGCACCGGAGACGCGCGGGACCGTGCAGGAGTCGTGGACAGGTGAGGAAGGAGAGGAGGAGGACAAGAGGAGAAGGACAAGAGGAGAAGGACAAGAGGAGAAGGACAAGAGGAGGAGGACAAGAGGAGGAGGACAAGAGGAGGAGGACAAGAGGAGGAGGACAAGTGGAGGAGGACAAGAGGAGGAGGACAAGAGGAGGAGGACAAGAGGAGGAGGACAAGAGGAGGAGGACAAGAGGAGGAGGACAAGAGGAGAGGAGGAGGACGCATAGGAGGACCGGGGGCCAAGAGGGGAGACACAGCACCGGGGGCCAAGAGGGGAGACACAGGACCGGGGGCCAAGAGGGGAGACACAGCACCGGGGGCCAAGAGGGGAGACACAGGACCGGGGGCCAAGAGGGGAGACACAGGGGATAAGAGGAGAGGACAGGGGGCCAAGAGGGGAGACACAGGGGATAAAGAAGAGGACCGGGGGAGAGACTGACAGCTCTCAGGGAGCGATCTGACAGGAGGGCGGGCATCCTATTTTCTGTCGGAATCGGATGCCTATTTGGCACCCGATTCCAGGCATTAGAAGAATCCGATGCTGTCCGATTTATATCGGACAGCATCGGATTTTACAAAAATCGTAGTGTGAAAGTAGCCTTAGATACAGCATAAAAAAAAATGGGAAATAACTAGAGGAAACAAAAATACAAGTTGAAAATTTATATCCTTATGTCTGTAACATAGTTATTAGTCTGTTTTCTTCAGGGATTGCAAACTAGTAATATTGTTGCAGCTGCATTCTGTACATCAAGTTCTTGCTTATTTCCTTCCAGATTGGTTGCCATTATAATCATCTCCATACACGGACTACAGGGACCCTTGTTTTCTTCACCATTTTATCAATGCACCATTTTGTAATGCACCACAGAAAGTGTTTAGTTTTAGCTAAGTGTAAAGGCCACTTTACACACACCAACTTATCTGTCCAACTTCTGAACAACTTACTGGTTGCAGTGAAGTCATGGACACATTGTTACATTTGTACACAGTCACAAAATGGAGCAATGTGTCCATGATTTCACTGCAACCAGTAAGTTGGTCAGAAGTTGGAGAGATAAGTTGGTGTGTGTAAAGTGGCCATAAACCTTACGGCAGTGATAACTGTTTGAGTGACTGACAAATTTGTGAAAAGCTGATCAAATAAGTTACTTGCAGTGATAAGTTTGTCAAAAAGCAAAATGGACATTATATCTGTAATCTTTGTGGTCCCGTAATTACAGTGACTTTTTAATTTTGTCAGACCCTCCAATGTCTAGCGATTGGTGCTGTCAATTTTTATATCTGATATACTAATGTATAGGTACCGTTACACACAGAGATATCTGTGCAGACATTGCTTGCAACTCACTGGTTGCAGTGAAATCATGGACACATTGTTCCATTTTGTACACGGCAACAAAATGGAACAATGTGTCCATGATTTCACTGCAACCAGTGAGTTGCAAGCAATGTCTGCACAGATATCTCTATGTGTAACAGTACCTTATGGGTAAATTGACAACTTAATGGGTCAACTCAAAGTAACCATGACCGTTGCAAGGAGAGATTAAAAGGACTCTGTCAGGTCATTTTTCAGTATGATACTAATATTACCCTTGAATAATGCCTGGTCAAACCTTTTAAAAGCATGTAAAATGATTAATGTACCCTGTGTAGTTTTCTTGCTATAGGCATCTTCACACCCTGCAGGCAGCTGCTGCATTAGTCTTCTCCATTACTTTTTCCAAGGATTAGTCCAGCTAGTTGATTTACAGTGCTGTGCAAATTAATTGGGACAAAGCAAGTTTTTCTTGCATTAATTTTACTATTTGTGATAAGTGTTTGATCAGTTCTTGGTGTCGTTTTCCATTTTCTTCCACATTTCCCTTTTTAGTTTTGGAGAAAACGATCCACTTTCATTTTGTGTGCGAATTATTCTTGAAACTGTAGATTTTCCAATACCAACGGTGGAAGCGATTTCTCTTACAGTCAGACTTGTATTTTCATTAAGAGTAATAATTCTAGACCTCTTCTGTGGAGTAACATCCATTTTTATAGGCACAAATCACGGAGAGAAAAAGTACACTAAACCACTCCTCACAGAAACAAGCTCTCAACTGAAGCTGAGGGGGCAGCTAGCTGTTATTTTCTGACTAAAACCAGTCAAGTCAAGGTTGTACATTCACATCTGTTCAAAGCAGTTAAAACTGGTTTGATTCACTGACTAGTAACCAATTTACGATTTTACTTAAAAAAATTATTGTCCCAATTAATTTGCACAGCACTGTATTATGCACGTCTTCTCAGGCAGCTCTCTCCTCCCTCCTCTCTGTGCTCGTCCTGTCAGGTTTCATTTTCATTTAGAAGTTTCTGATGACAGACAGAGGGAAGGAGCTATTGCAGGCACACATCTGCCTTACCTGAACTAGATAAGGTGTCTACTCCATTTGTTTCTGTAAGCAGATATCCCTGCTGTCCTTTGACAGATTCTGTGTTTTATTTGACCTCTTATTTTGCTGCAAACAAAGATAACAGAAAGGATGATACACCCCCCTACCCCCCCCCCATGTGAGTAATTTCCACCCCTACCCCCCCCCATGTGAGTAATTCCACTGATCTCCTGTGCAGTGATGTGAATATATGACATGAATATTCATCCTATGGGGAGTGGACAGCGGAGAACTCACTGTGCTTGACAGATGTATTGAATCTCTTTATTTGAAGTATACAGAGGATAGAATGGAAATATATATAAAAGAAATACATCAATAGAGCTAGCTTAGAGGGAGGAATTAGAAAATGATAGCAGTTACAAATTGATTTTTGACCTGACCGATTCCCTTTAAGGCTATGGTCCCACAATGAGCTTTTGAGGAGTTTTTGATGTTATAGAATTACTGCCCGCTATTAAATAAATACTTGTTCTTTTTTCCTTGTAATTTTATTGCGTTTTTGATGCTTTGTTTTTTATAATCTTCTTGGTATGTCATGGTTTATGATAGGTTGGCCTAAAGAGAAAAAAAAATGCTCTGCATTAAGGGAACCTAAAATACAAGTAAGCTGTTGGCATTCATTTATTTTATCTGCCCGTCCACTCCACCCCTTTTTTAGTTTGGGTTGAAGTGACATTATTTTTGATGCATATGGCCTTTGGTATCTGACTCTACATTAAAGTGTTAAATGTCATGTGATGTAGCAAAATGTTACAAGTCACATCATTTTATTTAGATGCATGTAAATGTTCATTTTTCCCTTTAATTCACACATTAATTTCTTTATTTGTGACCGTGGTCAATATAAGCTTGCAGGACTATTCTACAGTTTTGTCTAGTAAGGAATAACACGTTTGGTATTAATCCCCTTGACTTTATACAAGTGTTTGCCATTGCTGACTGATAACACATTGTAAACTTAATAACTTCCCAAATGAGTTAAGACGGCATGGAAGTCTGTTAAATGGCTTTATATGGTGGCAGGAAATGGGTCCGTGCGCTCAAACTATGTGACCCAGCCGAGGAGCCAAGTCAGATCAGCCTGCTACCACTGATCTGAGAGCCATAAAAGTCAAGCTACCCTTGTAAAACTTTGTTACCACGTATTGAGGAAAGCTTTGTCATCATGTCTTTATAGCCATCTCTAAATACCCCCTTTATAACCTGCCTCTAATGGCTGCCTGGCAAGTACATCTCTTCTCCAGAAGTTCAAAAATTGTTTCTTTAAAACACTAAATAATGCCACCTTTTATGTGATCAATGTGTACCTGGTGAATAAAAGCTGCAGAGCCCTACACAGCCCATAATCCATTGGTTTGAAGGAACTGGCGATAAATGTACAGTAGATCTGCTGGTATCTGCACTTGTGCATGCTTCTGTATGATAGATAAAGTGAACCTGTTACCAGATTTTTGGCTTTTAAACTAGAAGCACCACCTTCATCTGTACCTATGCTATATTCTATGAAGGTGCCCATTGTGCCCTGACTGCCCCTGTACACCAAATAAATACTATATAAAAGTATCCCGCCCTGTATTATAATTACCTGGTTTCGGTCCGATGGACTTCATTGTTGTGTCATCCACCATGGCTCACCGCTCCGATCATCGTCATCTTATGATTGACAAATCTTGCATCATCCATATTGCCAGGGAGATCTCACACGTGCGCACTAGGCTCTGTATGTTCCGCTTAGAATGTATGGGCTGCAGTCAGGACTTTATCAAGGAGCCCATACATTCAAGGCTCTGTGGCAGAGCCTAGTGCACACATGTGAGATCTCCCTGGCGATGTGGATTATGCAGGAGTCCTCAATCGTAAGAAGATGACGGTAATCGGTGCGGAGAGCCGAGGAGGAAGTCACAGCAATCAAGCCCATTGCACCAAAACCTGGTAATTATAATACAGGGCGGGGGACTTTTATAAAGTATCTATTCAGTCTACAGGGTAGTTAGGGCGTAATAGGCTACTTCACAGAATGCAGCATAGGTGCCGCTGAAGGTGGAGCTTTTAGTTTAATACGGTAGCTATACGGTAGCTGTCCAGTGACAGGTTCACTTTAATGGAATGGATGAGCGTGCATAATGTTACGGTATATGTTAGCTTAGCCTCTCTTCTATACTGACTGCTCTAACCATAGTCACGTTAATGAAAGGAGATGCTGGGTTTTTAGTATTCACATTCCACTTACTGTAATAGACTACTTTTCACCTATCCAGTGGATAAGTGATACATGTATTCAGCTGAAAATTACCTTAAAAGTGCAGTATTCGATATCTTTGTGCTATACAGGCAGTGTTACCATCCATACTAATGGTGCTCTAATTTACACACAAAATTGTAATATTCATAGTGAAATTTAATCTGAACCTTAAAGGGAACCAACCACCCCAAATAACCCCCCCGGACTATTAATATGGTTCCCTACACCCAGCACATACATCTGCTGCAACTGTTTTTTTATAAGTGAAGATAATGCTTTAGAAAGTTTATAAAAAAGGGACGGGTGGGCGTTACTTAGCTGGTTATACAGCCGAGATTCTGCTGCCAGTCATCCTCGTGTCCTCGTCACATCAGTAACGGCCAGCCCTTTTTTCAGCGTCCCAGGCTGGTGCACGGGATGTCATGCCCGTGCACACGTCATCAGCTACAGCCGGGTCGCGAGCACTCGCTCTGATTTCCATAGCTGAGCGCAGGAAGTCAGAGCGCGCGCTCGCGACCCGGCTGTAGCTGATGACGTGTGCACGGGCATGACATCCCGTGCACCAGCCTGGGACGCTGAAAAAAGGGCTGGCCGTTACTGCTGTGACGAGCACACAAGGATGACTGGCAGCAGAATCTCAGCTTTAGAACCAGCTAAGTAACGCCCACCCGTCCCTTTTTTATAAACTTTCTAAAGCTTTATCTTCATTTATAAAAAACAGTTTTTTTTAGCAAAAAACCTTGCAGCACATGTATGTGCTGGGTGTAGGGAACCATATTAATAGTCCGGGGGGGTTATTTGGGGTGGTTGGTTCCCTTTAATTTTCATTGTAACTTTTTGGGATCCTATCTCCACTTATCAAGGCTCACATGCAGACGACCAATGCGGGGAACTGAAAGTAAAGTGGAAGAGATACAGAACGCAGTTTGACTTCATTGTAAATTGTATTACTTATTATTATTACCTTTTTAATATATATATATATTTTTTTTTATCTTTGTGCTTCTTGTTTTTCTTTTTTCTATTTTACTGGCCGTCAGTTGAATACAATGTATGTGAGCGTATATAAAATGTTCTCCAATTATAGTAATTGGAAATTTACAAGCACATAAGTATAGGTGTGTATTTCTAGAACAACTGTGCTGCGGAGCCGCCTACACTTCATGTAGTATACATTGTCCTTTTAGCTGTTGGCATTTGTGTCCGTCACACCTGTAAACATGGAATTGCCTGTTGTATAGCATGATACTTATAGGAACCACCCCGCAATCATACATTTATAGCTTTTGTTATACAGCCACAATATGTCTTTATAGTTTTAGAGGATAAACTACTTTGTAAATAAATAAGAAAAAAAAAACTGGAGGGCACACAGTCACAATGGAGAGGTGGAGTATTATGTCAGAATCACAAGTTGTGGCCTATAGATAAGATGGGCAATCATTTGCAGATTGCCTGGGGTAGGGGACCTCTACTGATTACTAGATTAGTGTCACAAGAGCAGTGATCAATTATACCCTGATGTTCTATTAAATTAATCCAAGGCCACTTGGTTTTGATCTGCTCCCACCCCTTTCTTTGAAAAAGCCATATCGGGGCTTGAAATTTTGAGAGCTTTGTCTTAACTACAATTATCGTATGATGCAAATGATCACTGTGATTCTCCAGGTCAGTACGATTATGGCGATGGCAAACTTGCATTGATTTCTCTTTTATTTAAACGGAGCGTGTCACGTCGGAAAGTGCTCTTTACATGCAGATATAGTGTTACTCTGCAGATAAATAGTGTTACACTGCTGTTCTACATCTTAGGCTGGAATCACACTGTCCGTGTGATATGCAACTGAGTTGAATGTGTCACAGATGATTAACCTGGAATGGCTCACCCCTCTCTGGACAGGAGCGTCAGCTGCTTGTGTTTCTAAGCAGCTCCTGATTCCCGTCCTGACAGGGGGAGGACATTCCAGGTTAATCATCCGTTACACGTCCGACTTAGTTGCATATCACACAGACAGCGTGATTCCAGCCTTAGGCTGGGTGGGGGGTGTTAGTCGTTGACGATTCGAATCTAAATGGCTTAACTGGCTGCTGCTCTCCTGACCCAGCATGACAGCTTCATGTATCTCAATGCAATTCCAACTCGCTGGCCAGTCCGGCCATTTTGATGTGATTGTCGTCCATGTTATTTGGCTGTCAGACCCTGGCCTTAGTAAAAGAGCCGCTACCAAGAGAAAATTAACTTTTTTCTTCAGCAACTACAGCCCCCATGCCTGTAAGGCTAAGCACACGTTGTGTTTCGATGTGAGCTTTTTTGACAATCCTGCATCAAAATCTGCAGTC
>JARQOC010000001.1:161022384-161066148 GCA_033576535.1 Allobates femoralis
TTTGCATCCAGTGTGTTTTACAGAGGCAGTGTTGGTAAAGGGTTCCCTACAGTGCTGAACCCTATTCCACATCTTTTAAAAGCCAGAATATGATAAGAATCATTTGTAGATACAAAGGTTAGTTGATTTGGAAAATTACTAGAATCTTGAAGGTATCCTCAAGTACAGTCTTGAAAACCATCAATTGTTACAATGAAACTGGCACACGAGAGGACCAACCCTTGAAAAGAATAGCAAGATTTTCCTCTGCTGTACAGGATACGTTCATCAGAGTTACTAGCCTCAGAAACCACAAATTGACAGCATCTCAGGCAACAGCCCTTATAAATCATGCACCTGCGAACATGTAAAGGATTGTCTGTGCCAAGCTACACAACAAATGCATACCGTGTTTCCCCGAAAGTAAGACAGGGTCTTACATTCTTTTGTGGCCAAAAGTGGCCCCCTGTCTTACTTTCGGGGGGGGCCTTACATTGGAGGCCCCACCATCCATCCATCCATCCATCCATCCACACACTCCCACACATACAGACAGACACATGCATACACATATATACACACCACACACACACATAGCACCGCTTCTTACCGGGTCCGGTGTGGGGTCCCCGATGGTCCTGTGCCGTCCTCTGTGCTCCGGTCCGGTCCCCAAGATGATCCGCTGCCGTCCGCCGTGTTCCGGTGACGGTCCTAGGCTCCATGGTCCCTGCTCTTCCGGAGTTCAGGCCTAGCTCCGCCCAGGTCATAGTGTGGGCCAATCAGCATAGCGGCGCTCAAGCAAGCGTCATCGGGCGCTTGCCTCTGACGTCAGCGCCGCTATGCTGATTGGCCCACACTATGACCTAGGCGGAGCTAGGCCTGAACTCCGGAAGAACAGGGACCATGGAGCCTAGGACCGGCACCGGAACATGGCGGACGGCAGCGGATCATCTCGGGGACCGGACCGGAGCACAGAGGACGGCACAGGACCATCGGGGACCCCACACCGGACCCGGTAAGAAGCGGTGCTATGTGTGTGTGGGGTGTGTGTGGTGTGTATGGTGTGTATATATGTGTATGCATGTGTCTGTATGTGTGTATGTATGCATGTAAACCTTCCCCCCCGTGTTTCCCCGATAGTAAGACCCCCCCTCCCCCCTACCCGGCCTTATAATCGGGGGAGGCCTTACATTAGCAGGCCCCCCCTTTACCCCTATGCGGCCTTACAATCGGGGGGCCTTACTTTCGGGGAAACACGGTATTAGATAAATGGAAAGCTGTACAGTATTTTAAGTCAAAATTTCAGATTTTTGGTACCGAGGTCCTTGTCTAACTGAAAAAATGCAGAAAAGATGAGAGGATAGTTTCTAAGTGTGTGGTGCCAACCATGCAGCTTAGAGGGGGAGGTATGATGATGACACTGGTGATTTATTTAAAATTCAAGACACAGTTACCCAGTATTGCTGCCACATGGCATGGAAGGAATAATTAAGGTTGAAAAGAATTACAAAAATTAATTTAATTTTAAAACATTTAATTAGTTTTATTTTACCAGGGCTAAGAATGTTGGAGCTGCAAATAGTAATACCATTGGTGTCATCCATTCAGACAGAACAACCAAACACACACTTTACCCCCTTTTGCTTCCAGCAAGGATATTAATGGGGATGAAATAGAGATATTATGAAATATATGGCACATTATCTTGATCCAATAGATAAGTAATGTTACCTCTGACATATCAGTTTGAGTCAATGATGTCACGTTTAGTAGAGGAATCTGGGCCAGCACCAACCTTTCCAGCGTTCTCTTTTCTTCTTGGAAATCTCACTGCAGCACAGCTGATCATGAACTCATGACTTGGAGGGGTGGAAGATATACTTCCTGTTTCTTCACTCGCCTCGTCCTGGTGCTTGCTACCAGCAAAAGAGTCACAATGTATTCAATCAGAGTAGAGAGGAATTGGAGCTGCACTCAAGGCTTCTGGCAGCAATTGTTTATTAAATCTTCAAACAACAGGTTGTGCACAGCTGGTGGGAGGACGGGGGGGTACTACATCGTTTCGCGCCCTGGCTTGGCGCTTCTTCTGGATTGTACCTGCTGAAGCGCCAAGCCAGGGCGCGAAACGACGTAGTACCCCCCGTTCTCCCACCCGCTGTGCACAACCTGTTGTATGAAGATTTAATAAACAACTGCTGCCAGAAGCCTTGAGTGCGGCTCCAATTCCTCTCTACTCTGATTGAGTCAATGATGCGTACAAGCCTTACCTGCTATAAAAGTTTATTTTTTTACTTTGCAGACTTCCTGTTTCATCAATGACACCTCTATATAATCTACCCATAGTATTTTAAGCCAATGCTCTCAGGGTACTAAGGGTCAATAACTTCCTTTTGATATAATGGATGAGATGAACAGTTAACCTTGGTACTATTCAAAAGCCTAGCAGTTTTGTAGACTCTAAAAGCCATGGTGGCGCACTGACAGGTGCAGCCAATGTGATTGCACTCTTAACAAATCCTGAGGTGGGAAACAGGTAAGGGAGTATGGAATTTAGGACACTTTCCACACTTTGGCTTTCATCAGCTATGATGATGATCTGGTGGAAAGCTAATAGGGGTGACAAGGAGGTGATGATGTTGGATGGGGGCTTTGGCAATAAAGAGCAGAGCTGACTTTCAACCTTCTGATTTTTCAGGGGTAGATCTGCTTCTTCTGCAGTGATGCTATGACTGGTATTGGCAAAGGAGGCTAACAACACCTGAAAACTCTGCTTGGGGTAGTGTTGGTGGTGAATTCCACAGTCAAGCATTTCAGGTCTGTGTATTTCTTTACCAACTTGTCAGCTGGCGTATCTTTTTGCAGTGCGCACTAAAATATACTGAGAAGGTCCAGGCTTGAATAGATTTGGTACTTTGCCTCTTCAGCACATAAAGCAACATACAATAGTTGGCTGACTCTGCAATATGTGCTAGGCTGAAGTTGTTCTTTGCGCTCCTGTTTCTGGTAGTCAAGCCGCATGCTTAAGAATTGACAGGTAACATATTCATCTACTGCTATTCGTATTCTTACTACATTGCACCAACAGTTAGCCATGTGTGTGCTCAGGAAACATGTGTACAGTTGGGGAAACTGAACTTCTTGGCATTTAGTGATTACTATTGTCATGTGTCCGCTACTCCGCTTGTGACTTGGGGTGCACCTGCAAGGGTTAATTTATCGCCTCTCCCTCAATCCTAGCACTCAACCTCATTTCTTGGCTATAATGTGAGCCTGTAGTAAATCCTGCAACAGTCACTAGAACGGTTGTCTGGACAGAAGATTTTCATGACCTACCCATGGTAAAAGTCATCAGCACCAGAACGGTGGTGGTGACTCAGCACACTCACAGCTGTTATACACTGTCTGCTGCCTGATTTACACATATTGAAAGGAGCAGCAATGCAGTGGATGCTGCTTTCTTGCATAGAAGCTGTTCTGCTGTACATGCCAGTAGCTGCTTCATATTAAATGGAGTTGTGCATTGCAGCGCTGTTCAATGCTTTTATCTTTCGTTAACTGAAGGGGATTAAAACAGCTAACAGGTGTGGCGTGTTGCAGACCCCCATTAATTTGATATTGATGAACTATCCTTAGCCTAAATCATCAATATCGTGTTATCAGATAACCCTTTAGGAGCTGCCACCACTCATCAAACACACAGAGTGATGAGTCCCGAAATATACTACTGTCTGACAATCAACAAAGTCATACACTTTCTGTAAGGATACGTATCCTTTAAGACATACAACGATAGCATACAAGGATTAAACTTATTAAATTTTTTGGCTTTATATAAATTACAGTGCTTATAATAAAAAGATTTAAAAATGTAAAGGA
Organism: Allobates femoralis; assembly: GCA_033576535.1. Taxonomy (NCBI): domain Eukaryota; kingdom Metazoa; phylum Chordata; class Amphibia; order Anura; family Aromobatidae; genus Allobates; species Allobates femoralis. The sequence continues at coordinate 161,026,240 of JARQOC010000001.1, forward strand.
CACAGATATGCAAAACAATCATAAAATAAAATGGGAGCAATACATAACATACACTCTAACGTTTATTCTTCTGTTTCCTTGTGGGAAGGAGAAATGAAATATGAATCACATCATCATTGGCTGACCCCCACATGCGAACAACTTTCTTTTCTGTGCCACCCAGCTTTTATATATTTGGCCTTGGGCACAGTTTTCCAGAACAGCATCTAATTTTATTATTCTAATCTCAGATTTGTGACTGGACCATGGCTAAATTAGTAATGAATATATTGCATATTAAATGCCCTCTTTTTCCTAAACACCCCTCTTCCCATATTAAATAGAGAATGTGAGGTCCTGTCACTAGGGACCATTTGGTCAGTCAGTCCTTTTGAGGCTTGCAGGTGTGTGACAAACTAACCTTTCTTCTCATGAAAACACCCTTGGTTCTCATTTCTTGTAATCAAGATATGGAGAGGTTATATCTTTTGTGTACAGATGGCAGACTCGAATCAATGTTACCTTAGTTACTACTGCCTGCTGCTATTATACAGTTATATACTTCCTTCACAACTATCATTATTTTTTTAAATAAAAATTGGTACTTCTGGTTTCTTTTCTGATAGTGGGGCCATTCTTCATCAATGGCAACCTCAATGCCACTGGATACTGGATATCTGAATCATGTAGCAATTTCAGATATCCAGTGGCATTGAGGTTTCCATTGATGAAGAATGGCCCCACTATCTTTGTACCCCATATACCACACCATACCTTCAAATTTTGTGTTCCAACAGTCTTGGAGGGATCTATCCACTATGGGTTAGTATCAGACCAATAGCGGTGGTTTTGTTTGTTAACTTCACCATTCACAAAAACGTTTGCCTCATCACTCATCTGAAGGCAATTGTCTATGCTGTGAAGATGCGAGATGTGCAGCATCTGAAACAACGGATACTGGAAGCCTGTGCTAGCATTTCTTCTGTGGTGTTGCTATCAGTGTGTCAAGAGTGGGAGAAGAGAGATGTATTGACAGTTGACAATCCAACACAATGGGCAGCACTTTGAACACATTTTATAAGTGGTCATAAACTTGTAAATAACTCATGAAAGCATAAAGTTATAAACCAAGCACACCATTGTTTTTTTTATCAAGTTCTCAATAGGTTTTATGTGTCACATGACCCTCTTCCCATTGAAAAAATAAAGTTGGATCAAAAATGGCCAACTTCAAAATGTTCGCCATGGTCACCACCCATCTGGAAAAGTTTTTCCCCCTCCCATATACTAATGTGCCACAAACAGGAAGTTGATATCACCAATCATTCCCATTTTATTTAGGTTCATCCATATAAATGGCCCATCCTGTATATTTGCCTGGTAGGGCACCTGCACAGGATTGAACCTCTACTGAGAACTAGGAACTTAAGAGACTGCTGTAGTGTTATATTTTTCACCACTAGGCACAATGTTGGATAGGATCACTGAACCAAAAATCAAACTCTAACTTTGTTTCCCGTAGTCTGGCACCCAATGCAACACATGAAAGTTGATAGGACAGAGAGTGATGCAAGAATGGATGGTCATCCTCAAGTTCTGGCGTCTACATGTATCCTTTCTAAAATGCAGGGTCAAACGATATTTTGCATTGATCCAGGAAGGTGAATTCTTTCATACATCCAAGCTCAGCAAATTTGTCATTTTCTCACTGTTATGGACAGCAACAGAATAGTCTGCTTAATCACAAAAGACTAAAAGGATGGATTTTGGACCATTTTTACTTTTAGAAATATGAAATGTTTGTCACTGCACTCAGTTATTAAACAGTCAATTGGTTCTCACTGGTTAAGAACCATTTACCCATAGCCACAAATGAGAACTTGAGGTCACTTTGACATTACTAAGGCTGTGTTTGTATTGATGAGAGTGAAAAAGATTGAATACAGTCCTAGGAAACCTCAATGTCACACAGCTTTTCAGGAAAGATATTTGCGTTTAAAGAGGAACTTCGGATAAATAAAACATTCTGTACTGTCCCTGCCCTCCTACATGATGAAGCAGAGCTGGGCACTACAGTTCTAGGATCTATACATTGCTTATAATTCAATAAAATCATATTTGCTCCTCAGCACTCACCCCTCCCTTTGTGGACAGAGAAATTCAGTCATGCATAGTGTTAAGGTTTCAGGGGACATGAAGCTACCAAGTTGATATGGGGAAGGGAAGACCATGGCAGTGCTGAATTAATCAATCAATGCAGTGCTTTGACTCTGCCCTGAGTCTAATACATGACAGTACACATTTTGCACCATCATACAGCAGAGGATCACAGCGTGTATATCTGCTGACAGCTGAGGAGCAGATATGATTTTATTGATATATAAGCAATCTATAGATCCTAGAACGGTAGTGCCCAGCTCTGCTACATCATGTAAGAGGGCAGGGACAGTACAAAAATGTATCTCCCCAGAGTTCCCCTTTCCCAATCATGTCTTTTCAAATTTAATTTTTTTTAAAAGTTGTCAAAGCTGGCAAATTAAGAACGTTAAAATATTTTCTAATCTTTACTCGTCATTGTTACCTTGGTAATCTAGTTGCGATCTGTCTACCTTTCAAAGTTCACCATCTACTTATTTACATCTAATATATTTATCAAAACTTAATTCCACATTCTGGCAGCAGAAATCCATAGCAACATATGAACCGATCATGCCCATAGTCTTCCGGGACCTTAAATACTCATCCTTATGTTGTTAGCTGTGTATGCGCAGGATATGAGAGGGAATAAAGCCCCGGAGGTCAGTAAGGGTACCTTCTCACGCCACAACCGTGGGAGACCTTTTTGGAGGCGATATTTCGTCCTCGAAATATATCACCGCCAAATTGCCTCCTTATTGAGGCATGTATTTCGGGGATTTGGCGACGATAAAACCAATGTCGCCTGGTTTCGATTTCACAGCACTGCTGTGAAATCGAAACCAGGCGACATTTGTCTTATCACCGCCAAATTCTCGAAATACACGCCACAATAAGGAGGCAATTGGGAGGCACTTTGACAGCGATATTTCCAGGTCGCAATATCACAGGCAATATTTCTCGCCGTGGTTGCGGCATGAGAAGGTACCCTGAGTGTACGTTTACACGCGGCAACTTTTCTAGGAATTTCACTGGCAACTTACTGGTTGCAGTGAAGTCATGGACACATTGTTCTATCTTGTTGCTGTGTACAAATGGAACAATGTATCCATGATTTCACTGCAACCAGTAAGTTGCCAGTGAAATTCCTAGAAAAGTTGCCGCATGTAAAGGTACCTTAAAGGATCTGTGAGACTAGAATGTTTTTCCACTCATGGTTTGTGGTTGGGTGAACCCATTTATTGTCAAACTACTGTGTTTTCTCTTTTTAAATCATAATGGCAACCAAGAACATCCAAGTGACCCTGTTCAAAAGTTCACATACCCTGGTGATTTTGGCCTGATAACATGCATAGAAGTTGACACAAATAGGTTTGAATGGTTAATACAGGTAACATCCTCACCTGTGACCTGTTTGCTTGTAATCAGTGTGTGTGCATAAAAGCTGAGTGAGTTTTTGGGATCCAGACAGACTCTTGTATCTTCTATCCAGCCACTATCTTTTCTGAATTATAAGTCATGGGGAAAGCAAAAGAATTGTCAACGGATCTACGGGAAAAGGTAACTGAACTGTATAAAACAGGAAAGAGATACAAAAAGATATCTAAGGAATGGATAATGTCAGTCAGCAGTGTTCAAACTATGATTAACAAATGGAAAATCGGAGGCTCTATAAAAACTAAATCACGATCAGGTAGACCAACAAAAATTTCAGCCTCAACTGCCAGGAAAATTGATTTGGGATGCAAAGAAAAACCCACAAATAACATCAGCTGAAATACAGGACTCGCTGAAAACTAGCAGTGTGGCTGTTTCAAGATGCACAATAAGGAGGCACATGAAGAAAAATGGGGTGCATGGTTGGGTTGCCAGAAGAAAGCCATTACTGCACAAATGCCACAAAGTATCTCACCTACAATACACCAAACAGCACAGAGACAAGCCGCCAAACGTCTGGAACAAGGTCATCTGGAGTGATGAGATCAAAATCAAACCAGAACCATAATAATCACATTTTTTAGCGGTGTCAAAACGCCTATGATGAGTTGTTCTGATAATTCTTTTCACTCCCCTGCCTGAAATCCTGCAGGGTACACCTCTGGTCATCGCCGTTTTTTGGTGAAATTATGTTCTTCCCACTTCCAGATTATGGCCCCATCAATGGCTCACAGTAATTAGAGAAATTTCTCTGTAACCAATGCCATCAGTATGTTTTGCAACAATAAGGTTGAGAAAGTTCACTGGTTTTACCCATTATGAGATGTTTCTTGTGAGACACCTTTTTATAGACCATTAGTTGAACCAGCTGATATCATTTTTCACTAAGTGGCAAGGATTATTCTCTAATTACTGAAAGATTTCAGCTGGTGTCATGACTTTCCATGGCTTTTTGCACTTTTCTTTGTGTTCAATTTTTTATTTTATGTGTCATTTCTCATTATTAAATATAAACTAACTTTATTTATGGACATCTATGATTTGATTTCTTTACCTCTGTGGACTGGATGAAGTGTTGCTGACATCCAGTGATAAATTCATGTTAATAGAATCTTTAGAAATATACAGTATTTACCTAGAAAATTGGTGACGTATTCAAACATTATGTACCGCGCTGTACTTTGTGTGTGCGCACTTGATACACTTGTACAATTGGTAAATCCATAGTTTGCATGTGTTTTACTTACTGCAGTTTGTGTGGGTTTAGTGTGTAATAAAGTCAAGCTGTACAAATCCTGTCACGCATGTTTGAGAAGTTCTCCTGCACATTCCTTAATTTCATTTAGTCTAACCTAAGACTACTGTCTGCTTGAGGCAGTAAGAATGGCTGATTTTTCCATGGAATTCACCCCCTCCTTCCTCCGTGCGGCCATATTTGGTGATACAAATTTGGATTTAGCCATTTTCTTTTGATTGTTTTACAGAAATGAAGCTGCCGTATTTTTCGCTTTATAAGACGCACCGGATTATAAGACGCACCCAGATTTTAGAGGTGGAAAATAGGGAAAAAAATATTTGTAGCAAAAAATGACTTTGATATGACACTCAGGCCCTGCGACCAGTCAGTGTTGGCGTCTGTTTCCTTCGGATGCAGGTGCAGCATGTGAGCAACACCAATGACTTCTGCTCCAGTGTCTGTTGGCGGGGAGACAGACGCCAGCACTGACTGGTCAGAGGGCTGAGTCTCATATCAATATCACATGGGACATGACTATGCAACTTCTGATAACGGAACTGCTGCAGAATCGGGGGTATGGGTGCGTGCACACGATGAGTATACGCAGCCTTTTGGACGCAGCGTCTTGCTGCTGTGTCCAAAATGCTGCGTAGTACAGTACAAGCATAGTGGATGGGATTTGTAGAAATCCCATACTCACTATGCTTCATCCGACCGCAGCATTCTGACAGCTGCGGTGCGGGTTGCCACCATTCCGCTCCTTCTCAGCATGTTCATTTCATGCTGTGGAGTTGGAAGCGGCTCCCATCGGGGGACTGCAGGGAGAAGCCGCCCTGCACCCGCCGCACATGGTGAGTACAGGGCAGCTGGGTCTCCCTGCCTCCACATGTGGCTTCACTTATGTCCGGAGGAGCCGCGTCCAACACACAGCTACTCCTGACTGTGAGCGCACACCCTTAGTATGGTCTTTATTACTTTTACAAGGGCCAACAAGATGAATGAGATGGGATTTGTTCATGTTGTAACAATCCCTTTAAGAACTATCACTCCCAGCATGTACTGTAGATCCTATAGCATGCTTGGAGTTCTAGTTAAGCACAGTATTGGTAGTGTTAACTTTACTTTATTAGTGGTTATGTTACATATACATGTGGACTCACTTTAATGTGTCCTGCTTTGCCATCACCCTGCTGAAGTGAAGTGGCCATAGTCTGTATATAAAGTTCTGATGTGATGTACTGTAAGAGGGAGGGCCAGGGAGGGGGCTGTACACTGTGCTGAAATATGATGCTCTAGCCCTGTCTCCTAATTACAAGTCACCACAGAGCTTGACCTGTATGCAGGGCCAGGGGAGCTGTACACTGCCGTTATATGCAGGCTCCAGCCCTGCTCTCCATACACTGAAGCTCCTGAACTGCAGACCGAGCTTCCTGCATTTCTGCACAGTTAGGGCTCAGCAGGACACATTACACTGAGCAGAGGGAGTGAGGCAGGACACTGACAAACAAGGTACCTGCTGTGATAAAGTGCCGATCTGCCCTGCTCTGCCCCTGTCTTCATGGCAGTGAATCAGCACAAAGCTCAGTGCTGATTCACTTACCGCAGCTGCACCCCGCTCCTCAGTTCTCACTATCTGCAGCACACAATGTTCCCAGCAGCCGCAGGAGCGACCATGTGTGCAGGCTAAGCAGCTTCTCCTGCTCCCCGTGCTCTCACCTCTCCTCGCTGTCTTCAGTGCAGAGAGGTGGGTGGAGACTGGGAGCAGTGAAGTGAATATTTAAGTAGATAATGAGCCGGGGACACGTGGTGCTCCTGCCGCCCCGGATTCTTCAGCAGGGACTATTCCCTGTCACTTCTGTCCCCAATTCACTGCTGTCCCCCCCCTCCCAAGCAACTGAGGATGATAGAATGTTATATTCTGGTTTTAAGATGCACCCCCACTTTCCTCCAAAACTTGGAGGAAAAAAAGTGCGCCTTATAAAAGGAAAAATACGGTAATTACATTGTGATCCTGTTCATTTGGAGAATTTTTCCCTTTAAATAGTTTTTATGGTCTAAAATATTAAGTGTGCAGTCACTGTGTGATTGCAGACTTGTGATTTCTCATATCGCACACACTGCACGGTGATGATTTGCCAGTGTCAGAGCCAGGAACAGCTGTCAAGCATGTAATATACAGGTGCATCTCAAAAAATTAGAATATCATCAAAAAGTTAATTTATTTCAGTAATTCAATACATAAAGTGAAATCCAAATATTATATAAAGTCATTACACGCAGAGTGATCTACTTCAAGTGTTTATTTCTGTGAATGTTGATGATTATGGATTACAGTCAATTAAAACTCAGAGGTCATTATCTCAGAAAATTGAAGTGTGGGGGAGAATGAAGGGTTAAAAACTGTACTGCCATATTCCACGAGACATGAAAGGGTGAATATTCATTTATTAGTCAATGTGATTCAGGGCTCCCAGAAACACACTGAAACATGGCAATATTACATTGATTTTTGATAATATTCTAATTCATTGAGATGCACTATTACATACGCCCAGCCAGAACCTGACACATTGTGCGGTGCGATGGTTCGGTGTCATGTGACCCCAAGTATGTGATATCTATACTCCCAGCCAGACCCTGACTAGTGTGTGTGGCAAGAGGCCATCTCCACTAGTGCGAGCATGGCCTTGTTCAATACATATGTATTGAGCGAGGCTGCTCCCTACCCACTAACCCTCAAGTTGGGTTCTGGCTTGGAGTATGCATATCACATACTTGTGGTACTACTAGTACTGGGAAATCCTCGCATTGCATAGTGCAAACGGAAGAGCAGGTCTGGGTAGGGGTAAGGTAGGACCCCATGCATCTTGGTATACTGCCTCTGTGTGACTTCTTTCAAAAATCTTTGGCTGGCAATGGCATTATACAGGTAAAGGTAGCTAGATAGGGTGGTCTATGGATGTAGCTCCTGACCCTATGGCTCATGATCCTTTCTCAGAGCTGGATATGGCTCATGACTCTCTCTCAGAGCTGGATATGGCTCATGACTCTCTCTCAGAGCTGGATGTGGCTCTCGACCATCTCTCAGAGCTGGATGTATCTCATGACCCTCTCTCAGAGCTGGATGTGGCTCATGACCCTCTCTCAGAGCTGGATGTGGCTCATGACCCTCTCTCAGAGCTGGATGTGGCTCATGACCCTCTCTCAGAGCTGGATGTGGCTCATGACCCTCTCTCAGAGCTGGATGTGGCTCATGACCCTCTCTCAGAGCTGGATGTGGCTCATGACCCTCTCTCAGAGCTGGATGTGGCTCATGACTCTCTCAGAGCTGGATGTGGCTCATGACTCTCAGAACTGGATGTGGCTCATGACCTTTTCTCAGAGCTGGATGTGGCTCATGACCCTTTTCTCAGAGCTGGATGTGGCTCATGACCCTTTTTCAGAGCTGGATGTGGCTCATGACTCTCTCTCAGAGCTGGATGTGGCTCATGACTCTCAGAGCTGGATGTGGCTCATGACCCTTTTTCAGAGCTGGATGTGGCTCATGACTTTCTCTCAGAGCTGGATGTGGCTCATGACTCTCAGAGCTGGATGTGGCTCATGACCCTCGCTCAGAGCTGGATGTGGCTCATGACCCTCGCTCAGAGCTGGATGTGGCTCATGACCCTCGCTCAGAGCTGGATGTGGCTCATGACCCTTTTTCAGAGCTGGATGTGGCTCATGACCCTCGCTCAGAGCTGGATGTGGCTCATGACCCTCGCTCAGAGCTGGATGTGGCTCATGACCCTCGCTCAGAGCTGGATGTGGCTCATGACCCTCGCTCAGAGCTGGATGTGGCTCATGACCCTCGCTCAGAGCTGGATGTGGCTCATGACCCTCGCTCAGAGCTGGATGTGGCTCATGACCCTCGCTCAGAGCTGGATGTGGCTCATGACCCTCGCTCAGAGCTGGATGTGGCTCATGACCCTCGCTCAGAGCTGGATGTGGCTCATGACCCTCGCTCAGAGCTGGATGTGGCTCATGACCCTCGCTCAGAGCTGGATGTGGCTCATGACCCTCGCTCAGAGCTGGATGTGGCTCATGGCCCTCGCTCAGAGCTGGATGTGGCTCATGACCCTCGCTCAGAGCTGGATGTGGCTCATGACCCTCGCTCAGAGCTGGATGTGGCTCATGACCCTCGCTCAGAGCTGGATGTGGCTCATGACCCTCGCTCAGAGCTGGATGTGGCTCATGACCCTCGCTCAGAGCTGGATGTGGCTCATGACCCTCGCTCAGAGCTGGATGTGGCTCATGACCCTCGCTCAGAGCTGGATGTGGCTCATGACCCTCTCTGAGCTGGATGTGGCTCATGACCCTCGCTCAGAGCTGGATGTGGCTCATGACCCTCGCTCAGAGCTGGATGTGGCTCATGACCCTCTCTGAGCTGGATGTGGCTCATGACCCTCTCTCAGAGCTGGATGTCAATCGCAAACCTCTCTTAGAGTTGAATGTGGCTCTCAAGATCAGAAAGGTTGGGGACCTCTGTTCTGATTTATGATGAGATGATCATGTTAGGAAAAAGAAAAATAATATTTTTTTGTGCTACTCACATGGGTGACGGAGCAATACAAAAGTTTATTTATTTCAGATGTAGTTATCTAGCGCTACTCATCTCAAGATATTTAACGATATCTTGACAAAAAGAAAAGGTGAAAAAATGGTTTGAATGAGTTGTAGTGAGTGAATAACAAGTGTTCCATTGGGTTTTGGATTTTGTTTTTACAGCGCTAAAAGGGACACAGTTCCTCCAGGATAGCACAATACTGGTGATGTCAGATAGCTATAGAATACAATATAATTTAATTTTGGATTTATTTTTTTTGTGGCTTAAAAAGATTCTAAACTTTGAAAAAATAAATCTGTTTATGTCACTATTTTCCAAGATCTAGAACATCTTTTTTACCTTCTACTAGGGATACATGTTACACGCTAAGGTGTAGTTTTTAATGGTACTAATTTGATATACCTGTGACATTTTACACAAATTGTAATGCATTTTTGTGGCTGAGGGTGTGTGGCACTTGAACAATTCAGATGGTTTTTTTTGTTTGTTTGTTTTTAAAGTTATGGTATAAATTCACATTTTGTTTGGAGCGTAATAGATGCCAAATATTGAATATGTTTATTTTCATTTCTTCATTTTTGAATGGAGAATGCAGAGTTGTTCAATCTTTAGTTTTTTTGTATTTTTTTTTGTATATTACAACTTTACACTTTTTTTTAAACTGCAAGGATAATTATATTATATACAACAATATGTACGGTAAGTGTTGCAGTCAGGGGTGTCGCTAGTTCAGGGGCCAGTGCCTCGGATCATGACTCTACTGCCCCGAATGTCTAGTCAACGTTTCTTTTTTAATTGAACACAGTTGTGTGCAGTTTGCACACACGCAGGGTTTGCCTGACTCAGCCCTGCACGGTGCAGCTGTGATCACCTCGGCAGTGGCTCCGCACTGCTCTCCTCTTGGACTCCAGCTATGGAATAGGAATACTCCATGCCTGTACAGCAGAATGCATAGCATCAATCAGGAGGGGGTATGGAACTTGGACAGTAGGTGGGGGGACCAAGTCTGTGGGGGACAAGAGCTGACAGCCACCCTGATGAGGGAAGGGAGATAAGTGCAGCCACAGGAGCCGCTTCCCCCTGTAATGTCAGGACCAGCTCAGCAGTCGGGAGCAGGAGAGGGAACAGAAGTAGGGGGCTGGTTCTGAGTTCTACACACAGAACTGTCAGAAGTGGCGTAGAAGTCCCGCTGTGCCAACAAAAGCCGATGGGACTTCGAACATTGATTCTAATAATCCACTCCTGCAGCCCCTCACCAGGTGTCTCCATATTATAATCATGCGCACAATAAAATTCTAATAACATTTTCACGCAATAACATAGGGCACAAGCCCTTTTTTTGAGGTGGGGGTAGATGCTTGTGAGGTGCAGGAACTAGACTCTGGGCATGCTCAGTGATGAAAAACTGATCTGTCCACCATTGGACCCCATTCTATTTGCGGATGGACCCAGACGCATCCAGAGGCATCAGAATTTTAGTCTACTCCGAAAAACGCTACTTGATGTGTCCAGAGAGGGTGACAAAAAACTGATGTGTTAGGATCAGGCTGAATCTTGATAACACCAAATGCACCTGTGGTTCCATTTTAAGTATGGGGACACATGCCTGATCAGGAAGCTTCAGGATTTGGATGGATATGCACGCAAGACAAAAAAATGCAAGTGTGAAACCATCCTTACTGTAAAGAGTTAGCTCTCAGGCAGCATAACACCAGCAGTCATGCCCTGTCAACAAAGCAGAAGAGGAAGAGCTGCTATGTGACGTGAAGCAGCTGATTCGCAGCTATCTGTGCTCACTCTGAGTTGGTGCAGGGAGGAATGAGCAGGAACTTAATATCTATCTACCTGCAAGTTCTTAGCTCCAATGAGAAGAAAAACAAAATTTCTCCCAACGCCTTCCACGACAGCATTGGAGGATGTCGTCCACGCCCTATTGGGGGACAGGAACACAGAGAGGTTAAAAGCCCCTCCCCTTCCTCCGTACTCCAGTGTCTTCCTGTCCCCCTTGGGGCATGGAGAGGTTCCAGTGCTGTCAGGCCGGCAGGGGCAGCATTTGGGTGAACTTACGGCCGGGCCAGAGATGGGCGTCGGGGGCGTCCTCCTCCTCCTTCTCGGGGCTCCCATATGGGACCTGGCGGCCTTCCTGCGTCCTCCGGGGCAAAGCAGGCCGTTTTCAGAGCGCCGGAGGCCTGTCTCAGCTCTCCGGCGTCTCCCTCCTCCAGCTGCGGTCCCGGGAGCGCGCGCCGAGAGTGCCGCGACGTCACTTCCGGTTTCGGGTGACGTCACTTCCGGTTTTCGGCCGGCGGCTCCTGTGCGCGCGGTGACTGCTTGGGCGCGGCTCCAGGGACCCAGCAGGCCTATCGCACGCATTTTGCCTGCGGCCAGTGACCGGGAGGAGGGAGGGAACAGCTGTTCCACGTTGGGGGCACGGTGCTTAGAGATAAGTACCCGCCGGAAGACTACACCCAGGTAAGGAGATCCCTGAAGATGGAGGGTGGTAGATCTTCCTCCTCTGCCTCTGCAGAGCCCAGCGTTCCCCCAGCTCCTGTAAGTGTATTGGGGGTGGTCACTGCGGTCAGGGGCTTAGATCCCTTCACTCACTCTGGGTCCCCTTCTCCCCTTTTTCTATAGGGAGACAAGGGCCCCCCTGTTAAAAGCAGCAAAACCCCATCCAGAAAATGTGGCATCTGCGGCATGAAACTTCCTTCTTCCTACAAAAAGAAGTTGTGTCAGCCATGTACGGACGGTGTGGTCAGGGAAGAATCCCCGTCCCTGCTTGAGGAACTCCGGTCCATGGTTAGACACGAAGTTCAAGCGGTTAGACAGGAGGTACAGGCTTCTATCTCAGCCTTGCCAGGTTTTGCTGCAGCATCCAGGCCTTCCCTCCAAAAAAGAGGAAGCTCCAGGACTGTGAGTCGATGGCTTTCATGGCAGCTGTCCAGAGCTCTGCGTCTGAGGACGGCGAGGATGTTGCCTCTGTTGCCTCTGCACAGGCACGAGATTCTGGACACTACTATTTTTCCTCTGAGTCCATGGGAGAATTGCTGGACGCTGTCCGTAGCACCATGGGAGTTGAGGAGGTCGAACCCCCTTGTTCAGTGCAGGACGCCATGTTCGGTGTCTTGAGGGCTAAGCGGCAGGTGGGCTTCCCTGTCCATGAGGTCATCCGGGAGCTCATCCAGCGGGAGTGGGAGTTGCCAGAAAATAGGCTGATCACCCCTTCCGAGTTAAAACAGCGGTTCCCCTTGGAGGGTGCTGACTTTCTCGGGGACGTTCCGAAGGTGGACATCCAGGTGGCCAGGGTGGCGAAAAAGACCGCCTTACCGTTTGAAGATTCCTCCCAGTTGAAGGACCCCCTCGATCGTAAGATGGAGAGTGTTCTCAAAAAATCCTGGGAGGCGGCCGCTATGTCTTTGAAGGTGAACATTTCATCGACATGTGTGGCCAGATCACTCTTTAGGTGGATCTCCCAGCTGGAAGATCACATCCTGCAGGGTACTTCCAGGGAGGAGCTGTTGGATTCCGTTCCACTTCTAAGACGTGCTACAGGCTTCCTGGCTGATGCCTCAGCGGAGTCAGTCCGCATTGGCGCCAGGTGCGCAGTGTTGTCCAACACCGCTCGCAGAGCTGTGTGGCTTAAGATGTGGAATGGGGATGTCACGTCTAAACTTAAGCTGTGTGGCATCCCTTTTCAGGGGTCTTATGTCTTTGGTCCGGCATTGGATGACATCTTGGAAAAGGTGTCAGACCGGAAAAAGTGTCTCCCGGAACAGAAGCCCTTTCGGAAGCAGTCCTTTCGGGCCGAGCGTAGCCAGCCCTCCCAGTATAGGGGGAAGGGGAAGTCCGGTCGCTGGGCTTACCAGAAAGGTGACAAAAACCGTAATATCTTGCTCCCCCAGCACCGCAGTCAGGGGCGGGGGGCCAGCCGGGCTCTAAGCAGTGACGCCGGGCCCATTGCGGGGCGGCTCTTGAGGTTTCTTCCCCAATGGGAAGCAATCTCCTCATGCCCGTGGATCCTCTCGACCATTCGGGAGGGTCTGCGGTTGGAATTCGAAAGTCAGCCCCCTCAATGTCTGCGGATCACTCCCCTTCCTCTAGGGGACTCTCGCACACTGTTTTTGTCGGGTCTGCAAGACCTGTTAGGTTCCGGCGTGGTGTCTCCGGTCCCTCCGGGAGAAGTGGGCCAGGGGCACTACTCCAGGTTGTTTGTGGTACGAAAACCCTCCGGGGCGCCCCGTATCATCTTCAATCTGAAACTTCTCAATCGTCATGTTCTTTACAGGCGATTCAAGATGGAATCTGTCCGCTCGGCGATTCCCCTGATCGGTCAGGATTACATGATGGCCACCATCGACCTCCAGGACGCGTACTATCACGTCCCCATTCACCCGTCTCACAAACGCTTTCTGCGCTTTGCGATCTCCGGGGCAGGTGGGACGGGCCATTATCAGTTCAATGTGCTGCCGTTCGGGATCTCGTCAGCCCCCAGGGTTTTCACCAAACTCATGGGGGAGGTGATAGCATTCATCCAGTCCCAGGGCTTATGCGTGATTCCCTATCTAGACGACATGCTGGTAGTGGCGCCTTCGGCAGAGGTCCTGCGCACCCATGTGTCCAGAACTTTAGAGATTCTTCAGGGTCTAGGGTGGGTGCCCAATCTTCGGAAGTCGGAACTGGTTCCGGCGACCCGCCGCCAATTTTTGGGAGTCTTGCTGGACTCCTCCAAACAGACCTCGTTCCTTCCTGTCGCACACCGGCTTCTGCTCCGCGACAAACTGACCCGCTTCCGGGCTCGGGAGTCTCCCACCTTGCGGGAGGCGATGTCCCTGTTGGGGTCCATGACGGCCTGCATTCCATCAGTGGCTTGGGCTCAGGCTCATTCCCGTCTGCTTCAGGAACACATTCTGTGCTCCTGGGACAGGCGCCAGGATTCCCTGAACTCTCGGGTCCAGACCCCGGGGCGGGTGGTGGCCTCCCTTTCCTGGTGGATGAATCCCGGGAACCTCCGGACGGGGGTGGCCTGGCTGCAGGCTCCAGTGACCACCGTAACTACGGATGCCAGCGGGTCCGGTTGGGGAGCGATGGTGGATCGCGTGCCGTTCCAGGGGGTTTGGAGTCTCTCAATCAGTCGTCAATCTTCGAACTTCCGGGAACTTCTAGCGGTGGAGGAGACTCTTCATGCTGCAGTTCACATCCTACAAGGGCGTCACGTCAAGGTTCTGTCGGACAATGTGACTACGGTTGCCTTTTTGCGCCACCAAGGTGGTACTCGGGGCATCCACTTGCAGGTGCTCGCAAGACGAATATTTTCCTGGGCAGAACGCCATCTTCTCTCCTTGTCAGCTGTTCATCTGAGGGGAGCGGACAATGTACAGGCAGATTTTTTGAGCCGCACGGAGGTCCACCCTGGCGAATGGAGCCTCCATCCGGCCGTGTTTCGCTCTCTTACGGACAGGTGGGGAGTCCCATCAATCGACCTGTTTGCATCGGGAGCAAATGCCAAAGTGCCAACATATTTTTCCCTGAGTCGGTCGGACCATCCTCTGGGGCTGGACGCCTTCGCCCATCGCTGGGACTTCCGGTTGGTGTATGCATTTCCTCCGATCCCGCTGCTCCCCAAGACGTTGCAGAAGATTCGGGTGGAGGGGGTGACGGCTATCCTGGTGGCTCCCCTGTGGCCCAAACGGGCATGGTACGGCGCTATCCAAGACCTGTGCCTGGAGGGTCCGATTCGGTTGCCCCACAACCTCGACCTGCTATCCCAGGGTCCTCTGTTTCACCCGGACCCTCAGTGGCTCAATCTGGCGGCCTGGCTGTTGAGGTCGAGATCCTGACGGCCAAGGGCCTCTCCCAAGCAGTAATCCGCACGCTTCAGCAGAGCAGGAAGCCCGTGACGAACGCCATTTACGGGAAGGTTTGGAAACGCTTTCTGTCCTGGTGTGCTCCTTCCGTTCCGGATATCCATCATCCTAATGTGGCTCTCATTTTGGATTTTTTGCAGCGAGGCTTGGATTTGGGCCTTCAGCCGAGCACCCTTAAGGTCCAGGTTTCAGCTCTCAGTGCCGTATTTGATCAGGATCTTGCTGCCCATCGATGGATCAAACGATTTTTTACCTCTGCTTGTAGACTGCGTCCCAGGCTTCGGCCTTTCGTCCCTTCGTGGGATTTGAACATTGTTCTTCAAGGGCTTTCTCAGGATCCCTTTGAGCCTTTGTCTACTGCTTCCCTTCCATCTCTCTCGCACAAGACGGCATTTTTGGTGGCCATTACTTCGGCCAGGCGAGTTGGGGAGCTGCAGGCGCTCTCGGTCCGGGCGCCTTACCTCGTGGTTTCCGATGATCGCATTACGCTTCGGTTGGATCCGTCCTTTCTTCCTAAGGTTGTGTCGGATTTCCATCGGTCCCAGGAAGTGGTGCTCCCGTCCTTTTGTCATTCTCCTGCTAACGCGGCTGAAGCCGTGTTTCACACCTTGGATGTGCGTCGGTCTGTCCTCCACTATCTCCAAGTGACCGCTTCCTGGAGGTTGGATCAGAACCTGTTTGTTCAGCATTTTGGGAAAAACAAAGGGAAGAAGGCTTCCAAGGCTACCATCGCTTCCTGGATCAAGAAGGCGATCTGTTCGGCCTACGTCGCTCAAGACCTTGCTCCTCCGGTGGGGTTGAAGGCTCATTCCACTCGGGCTGCTGCTACTTCCTGGGCGGAGCGGGCTGGAGCTTCATCTGAGCAGATATGCAGAGCGGCTACATGGTCGTCCCTCCACACCTTTTCTCGCCACTATAGGTTAGATCTGTCCTCTAGTCGGGATCTGTCCTTTGGTAGGAAAGTCCTACAGGCAATTGTCCCAC
This sequence comes from Allobates femoralis, assembly GCA_033576535.1. Taxonomy (NCBI): domain Eukaryota; kingdom Metazoa; phylum Chordata; class Amphibia; order Anura; family Aromobatidae; genus Allobates; species Allobates femoralis. The sequence continues at coordinate 161,042,477 of JARQOC010000001.1, forward strand.
CCTGAGGAGTATCGGTGGTATTCCTCCAATGCTGTCGTGGAAGGCGTTGGGAGAAAACTGAATTAGTCCTTACCGGTAATTCCTTTTCTTGGAGCCTTCCACGACAGCATCAGTTCCCCCCCCTTATTGTCGGTATTTGGATCCGGTTATATCAGGTAATCCATGTCTTCAGGTGATCTTGGTAATACACTGGAGTACGGAGGAAGGGGAGGGGCTTTTAACCTCTCTGTGTTCCTGTCCCCCAATAGGGCGTGGACGACATCCTCCAATGCTGTCGTGGAAGGCTCCAAGAAAAGGAATTACCGGTAAGGACTAATTCAGTTTTTCTCAGATAACCCTATAAAGTTAAAGGAAAAAAAAAGTGGTGCGCTGTAGACCAGGTTTTGACAGCTGGATTTCATGCTCCATGTAAAGAGCACAATACTTCAACCGTCCACCAATCTCCTGGCCTCAGCTCAGCCTCATCTCTACCTGTGAGGTTAAGTCCAGGATAGGAGACCAGTGATCAGTCCAGGCATTGTGCTCTGTATAAGGACGGTGGAATCTGGCCATATGATCTTGGCTTTAGCTACTACACACTGACACAAATATTATGTTTGCAATTTGCATTTTCTGTTTTTAGAAACAAATGGAATTATTGTTTGAGATTAATCTGTTGCGTAACTGATATGAATCAAATTAAAGGGACCTCATTAATTATTGTGGGATATACCTGGGTTCCTCTATGTTTCCGTATTTAGAATGGAAGAAAAAGAGCATCATGTAGAACTTTTATTTTCTGCCCTAAAACTGAACCCAGAACCCAGATGCCCCCTAATAATCACTGGGGTTCTACTTTTTCCCTTTCTATCATTTATGATTCATTTTAGACATTAAAGGAAACCTGTCAGTTACTTTATGCCCCCAAACCTATCACTACCTGTCCCTGCAGCTTCCTACTACATCCTTAATCATCCCTGTCTGACCTAAATGTGTAGTATAATGGTTGAAAAAAATGCTTTTTATAACTTACATGTTCCCCCTTTTGTCTCAATATGTGGGCATTCTCTAAGGCTCCATGTCCCCCCTCGCTCCGTTGTTATCACGCCTCGGTGGGTGTGGTAATTAATTCAGAAGCGTGGTCCCCTTGTTTGAAATCCACAGGCCTCCTTCGTTGGTATGATGGGCGGCTACACGTCATTTCCGGTCCTGCGCAGTGTGGGGGTGTATTGAGTGTACTGGCCGGCTCCAGAGCATGTGCAGTGCGTATTCTGAAGCCAGCGAGTACATCCAATTACTTCCCGTCACTGTGCAGGACCGGACATTATCTGTAGTCAGAGTGCTATGTTGTGGTGTTACATTTATTATTTGGCAGGGATGGTTGACTACAAAATATATGCCTCGTGGCTTGTGCCCCGGATCCTTTCTGACCCTAGCAAAGCCCCTAGTTGCAGTGTATAGTAGTAATAATAATTATAAGCCCTGAACCCACTCCATACAACTTTACACAAGGTGTACGGCCCAAGAAAGAGAAGGTTTTAATAGGTGGCTTTGCTTCACTCAAGGGGTATCCAATGTAGAAATTTGATGGATTAAGGGTTTAGTGACTTTTAAAAAACAATACTCTCTGATCCTCTGCTGTAACTTTTTGAAGCATCCCGGGTTCCCGCCTGTTTCTATTTCCTGATTTTGTCACAACATGTGGGAAATGCAAGGAAATGCCCTTTCAGCCAATTATTGGCGGCAGCAGTGCCCCCTCTGTCATATTTTAGCAATATTTCAGAATCAATGATGAGTTTAGGAGTCAGAGGATTAGAAGTGGCTTAGAAATGGAGTAAGATGCATATTTTTTAGCGAAGATATTTAAAACATCAATTTTTTCTTGGCTTAAAGTTGTGGTCTGAAGGCTGAAGACATGTTTTAGTTTAAATCCGTATCTATGTATTGCCCCAACCTAAACTAATTTCTAATATGGCTGCATTATAAATTTCCTACCCTTAACTACTGTTGATTTTTACAATACGTTCTGTCTGATGATGATTTTTTAGACAATCCCTGTGCATTATCAGGGGGCAGAGGCTGCGGTCACGGGCACAACCTCTATCCCCTCCCTGAAATGAAGTGTCATCAGTGACGCTTATTCCTGGGATTGGGCTGGATTTGCTCAGTGACAGTGTTTGTGTGTCGCCAGCAACATAGAGCAGCGCGCACTGTAAGTACATATCAAGATCACTTGCAAGGGTGCAGCTGGTTTCCGATGACGCTTTGTTTCAGGGAGAGGGCAGAAGTTATATTAGCCTCTGCCACTTGATGACACTTTGTTTGATCATCCAGCATGCTCTAGGATTCTCAACTGAAGCATAACCTGGCATGAAGTAGGAAAATAAAAATCAATAGTAATGTAGTCAGGAAGGGTGGGGAAATTTTAATGCAACCATATTGTAAATTAGTTTAGATTGAGCCCAATAAATTGATAGGGATTTATATTAAAATTTATTCAGCCTTTGGACCACCCCTTTAAACACTATTGGTTTAACTGAAAATATATAATAAGACCTATTGCAAGGTTCTTATCACATGTATTATATAGTAATAATTTGATGAAAGGACCATTGAAGTTGTTGCTTTGCGCTATCTACCTCTATGATGTTTGTATATCCTTTATTGTGTATCCTTTATTGTCTATGTTCCTCTGTCTGTCTTCCTTACTCTGTGTTTATTACAGTAGTGTTGAAATCTAGTTTTCTCAGCAGCCTTGGTAGTAGACAGGGTGAGAGGAGGGATAATTTAGGGATTAGGCAAGTGATGGCGGCAGGGGGAAGGACCTTCTTAGGGACATTAGGGGAGTTCATGGGCCAGACATAGGTTAGTGTCAGGAGGTGTCCCATCATCCCCTCCCTACACTCAGTCTTCCTCTCCCTTTACATCCCAATTTACCTCTGTGTTGCACCGTGCACTGTACATCCACTAGTCCATTTATGACACAAAGAATGTGCTATGAAGGTTTCGTATATCTATTCTATAATTGTATCTGCACTGTTTTATACAGTGACAGAACAAAACCAACAATCTACAGATGCATATTGTAGTAACTAATTAAAGGGAACCTGTTAAAGCCCTAATTTGCATATAATAAAGGACTTTAGAAAAACATTTTGTAAAGATCTGTTTATGGGTGCAAATAAATGAAGGGACTGTTAGGCAGGCAATATAGAGTAGATGTGTGCACAGAACTGTTAGTGGTTATGGGGGCATGGAGGACCTGACTGGGCCTTAAATAAAGGCAGCATGGTGGCTCAGTGGTTAGCACTGTTGCTTTGCAGTGCTGGGATCCTGGGTCCATCCAAGGACAACATGCAAGGAGTTTGTATGTTCTCCCCGTGATTACACAGATTTCCTCCGGGTTCTCCGGTTTCATTCCACACTTCAGACACATACAAATACGGATTTTAAATTGTGAGCCCCAGAGAGGACGAAGACGACGATGTCTGTAAAATGTTTTAGAATAACTGACACCATATAAGAAGAGCATAAAAATAAAGAATTTGTATATTATCAATATAGATAATGAAAAGAAAACTGATCTGCAGTTTCATCTTTCTAAGGGGCCATTTACATCAGCGTTTTGCTGATGTTTGCGGCCGATCCGGTAGGCGGGCCGGATACGCCGCCTAATGATTGACTTGAGGCCTGGATCTGGCAAGTCCCATGCATTGTCTATGGGGCTTGCAGTCCGGTGCGGAAAGTGTGCTTCTGCCAGATGCAGCAGATCAGGCACTTGTGGCCATGAAAAAAACACTGCTAGCAGCTTTTTTTATTCTAGCTGCCGCAAATGCCAGATCCAGCCTATCCGGTGTAACTGCACTTGCCGCACCCGAACGCGTGCTCCATAGACAATGCATGGGGCTTGTAGGATCTGGGCCGCAAGTCGGTTGTTAGGCGGCCGATCTGGCAGATGCGGTAAATATTCTGGATCTGCCACACATCAGCGAAAACGCTGATGTGAAAGGCCCCTGATATTGAGTTAACCATTGTAATTAGTGCAAAGAAAAAACACCCAAAAACCCTTAAAGGGGTTATCCAAATGTTACATTTAAAAATAAATTAATAAACAAATTCTAGAAATTCAACACTGCTTATATTTTCTTTTTCCTGTTACTTGGTGCTGACGTTCTGTTGGTCTTCCTGGTCCTGGTGAGCACTTGTGACCAATACTGCCAATTATTGATCATAGCAGCTGCACTGTTAACACATCTTGCTTATCGGGGTTGTTGTTTATACCATTTGTTTGCTTTAGTGTATTTTCAGCTGTTCACATTTTTTTCTACCACCTATTGCTATTCATTTTATAGTTCAAACCAATTTTATTGAGTTTATTATATTTTACTCACTCATAGTGCCATTGATTACATAGCACTTTACAGATTTCTTAGCATTGTATCCCATTCACCATCTAAACATCCTATCAGGATGTCTTTGGAGTGTGGGAGGAAATCAGAGAACGAGGAGGAAACCCACGCAAACACAGGGAGAACATACAAGCTCCTTGCACATGCTGTCCCTGGTGGGATTTAAACCCAGGACCCAAGTGCTGCAAGGCTGCAGTGCTAACCACTGAGTCACTGTACCGTGCTAACCATCGAGCCACCATACATCCAGTGGAGACTAAGTGGGGGATCCAATACGTATTTATTAAAAGCTTTCTTAAGAAATGAGGCCTAATTAGACAGCTTAGCATCTGTGTACAACGTGTAAGCCACAGCTATTTTTCACTATTAAATCCTTTTTTTTTTCTTGTAGTGACCCAAATTATTACTTTTCAACTAGTTTTAAAAGAATTTACCGTATTTTCCGCACTATAAGGCGCATTTAAAAGCCTATGATTTTCTAAGAAATCAAAAGTGCGGCTTATAGTGCAATGCGCCTTATATACCATGTTTCCCCCGAAAATAAGGCATACCTTGTTTGTACCCGCTGTCCGGTGCCTGCCGCTGTATTCAGTATGCTGCATGTTCTTATTTCTTTTTTTTTTTTTTTTTTTTTTTAACCATTATATTCTTATTGAATAAGTTTCTGACAAAAGTACAGTAGATGCACAAAACTACTATTGATCACAATCAAATAATCACAACAATGACTAACATCAAGAATAGAAAATAGATCAGGGAAATAAAATCACGTACACTTGGGATATTAGGGGGAGGGAAGGACCAGGAGGGGGGGGGGATCATAGAAAAACAGGATAAACAAATATCTCGGCAGTACAATATGGCTCACCAAAGTATCATTACGAAGATAATCATCTGGTGACCTTAACAACATTATGGGCAGATTGCTCCCATTGATCCCACCATATCAATACTTTGTTCCGTTTGGTGAGATCATGAGCTAAGAGAAGTTCATACTGAAAGTGTAGATTTATACGATTGGTTAATTCCATCATAGATGGAGGGCTTAAAGACTTCCATTTAGAAGCCACACACATTCTTGCCGCTATTAGGGTGTTAGTGACAATTGGGCAAAGAGGCCTGGGGATCAGGTCAAGACCTAATCCCAATAGAGCAACTGGAGACTCCAGTATCAAAGGCAATCCTGTGAGGGTGCCAAGCAGTCTCTCAACTTCAGCCCAAAAGGGCTTAATAACAGGACATTCCCACCAAATGTGGGCGGGAGACCCCACAGAGGGGCAACCCCGCCAACACTGTCGGGAGTTGGAGTGGTCCCCGTCCCTAAACCTGGCCACCCGGTCCGGGGTCAGATACCAATGAAGCTGGAGCTTCTTAGCCTGCTCCAGATGGTTTATGCAAAACGAGTAAAGGGATGCATGAGAGGCTGCTTTCTGCCAAGCCTCCAAGGGAGTCGAAAATCCCAAATCTCCCTCCCACTTGGACATGTAAGATAGTTTCTGCCTAGAGTGTAAATTCAAAAGAGCCTTATAGATGATAGAGACCCCCCCCAGAGCAAATACCCTTCGATTTAAAGAATGCCTGCAAGGAGCTAGTGAAAGTTTCTTGGGACGCGCCAGGCAGGGAGACAGAGGCCAGGAAATGCCGCAATTGTAAGTATTTAAAAAAGTTATTTTTGGGAATGCCAAAATCTTCCATCAATGCAGAGAAAGACCTCAAGATGCCGCCCTCCATAATTTGATTCAGCAGGAGGATGCCTTTTAGTTTCCAGGTTCGAAGGCACAAGGGTCCAACAGAATGCTCCACTGCATCTAGAGAAATATATCTGTATAGAAAGGGCAGTAATTCTCTGCTTTCTCTAGTCCAGATATTCAGTAAGGATCTCATCGAGGAGAGGCCATTCGGTGCCTGATAACTCTTCATCAGGTTAATTTCCAGCAAATGCCGGGTCGACTGTTTTGGGGCGAAAAAAGCTTCGATTTGGAGCCATAGGGAGGTCTGCTCCTGAGCCCACCAATATCTAGCTGCCTCCAAGTGAGCTGCCTTATAATAAGAGTGAATGTCCGGGACTTCCAACCCTCCCACCTTGGAATGCAGGGTGAGAATCCTACTTGCTACCCGATGTGGCTTACCCTGCCAAATAAAACGTCCCAAAGTCGCCTGAAACACTCGCAGGAATCTACCCGTGAAAAGGAGGGGGAGACATCTCAGTAGGTAAATCATTTTAATAATTTGGATTCTGGCCATCCACGATAGGAACAGGCCAGAATGACTTTCCAATTCTTTTTGCATATTTTTGAGTAACGACTCAAAGTTATGTCGTACTATTTTATTCATTTTAGTGATATGTAGTCCCAAATAAGTGAATCCCTCCTCCGCCCAAGCAAATGCGAACTGCCCCCTGATGGCCCTCTGCTCAGATTCTGTGATATTAATTGGGTAGAAAGAAGATTTAGACATGTTTAATTTGTAATAAGATGCAGCATGTTCTTATTTCAAAACCGGGCCAGCAGCCACACTGCTCACAGCCCAGGAACCAGCAGCCAATCACAGCTCTGGAGCTGTGATTGGCTCATGGCTCCTGCGCTGTGATTGGCTCAGCGCTCCTGGGCTGTTAGCGGCGCGGCTGCTGGCCCGGTTTTGAAATAAGAAAATGCAGCATACTGAATACAGCGGCGTGTACCGGACAGCGGGGATGGCAGGCACAAACAAGGTATGCCTTATTTTCGGGGAAACACGGTGTGTGTGTGTGTGTAAGATGATGGGGGGCCACAGAGGGATAGTGGAGGATGATGGGGGGCTACAGAGGGATAGTGGAAGATGATGGGGGGCCACAGAGGGATAGTGGAGGATGATGGGGGGGCTACAGAGGGATAGTGGAGGATGATGGGGGGGGGGCACAGAGGGATAGTGGAGGATGATGGGGGGGCTACAGAGGGATAGTGGAGGATGATGGAAGGTCTGAGCTTTGTTTTATTTATGGTAATAAGGTGCGCCTTATAATCCAGTGCCCATTATATGTGGACCAAGACGATTTAGGAGGCCCTTTTTGATACTGCACTTTATAATCCGGTGCAGTTTATAGTGCGGAAAATACAGTAATTCAGTAGCTGTGTAGTTAGACTTCTCACTACACTTCACCTCTGATGCAAGCAGCAGCTTGTACTTGAACTAGTTTGACTTTTTAGCAGTCTATCATATTGGCCTTGATGAATCACTGTGATCAATTTCAGTATTTCCTCCAGTGACTACGTCAATCCTGCAACGTGGCAGAAAAAGTCTGACTTTCTAATTACCTGGCAAGGACAGGATAGAGCACCGGTTGGAACTTGTGTAATTTCTTATATTGCAATATTGGAAATGTGCTTTATTGAAATTTCATGCAAACCGTTATTCCACTTAACAGTGTTGTACATTACCTGGCTCCTGCCTGCATCGCCTCGTATGGGACATGCAAATCCAATCACGGCTGCCTTTGGGATATAAAGGCAAATAGGTGCTTTTGCTGTCATCAGGTTGAGGCGACAGAAGCCATGGAATATAAGCCTATGGGTGGCATATTGCCGTTATCTACTCTTTCACCACCTCTGGGATATACTGAGGTTTATTACTACCTAACAATGAAATTGCTAAAGAGGTGTTTTTCTTTTAAAGGGAACCTGTCATGTCATTCTGTGATATTAACTGCCCCCAATCTATTTTATATGATGAAATGTACATCACTAACTTGGTTTTCTAAAAACAAATTTCCAAATATTTATTTTAAAAAAGACGCTTATATGGTCAGTGGATTGCCCACACACCTGGCTTCAGTCATTGGGGTGGTGCAGGATTTGGTGGGTTTTTGTTACCTTTGTATTGGTATGATAAAACCAAGAGTGGTATCTGTCATGTAGTGATTTTATTTCTATATCGTCAACATATTCTGCAGCATTTTACATTTGATCGGGGACATATACAGACACTGAAGACATCACATAGTTCTACAGGTACAGAAGGGGTGAAGGCCGGGCTAACAAGCTTACAATCTATAAAGTAATAGTGGAGGACACAATAGATAAAAAGTGATTGTTGTGTATGGTCCGCAGTGTGAATTGCAATGTTATTTTTTACATGAATACTCTCAGCCTTGTTTTATATCCTTAAACTTCTAAACATATTGATTGTGCTGCTAGACCTCAAATACAAGGAACATACAGTCAGAACGTATATCCGTCTCCGAGCCTCTGACCATACACCTCTGCTATTTTGGTTTGTGTCCCAGACCAACATAACGCAGTGTGCATCTAGATTGGCATCTGCTATGGCACTTTGCCATTCCAAACATCATATGACCAAGAGCTTTCCTCACAAATATCTTTTACCATTTACAGTATTTGATACACACTACAGGGTGGGCCATGTATATGGATGCACCCAAATAAAATGGGAATGGTTGGTGATATCAACTTCCTGTTTGTGGCACATTAGTATATTGGAGGGGGGAAACCTTTTCCAGATGGGTGGTGACCATGGTGGCCATTTTGAAGTTGGCCATTTTGGATCCAACTTTATTGTTTTTTTCAATGGGAAGAGGGTCATGTGACACATCAAACGGATTGAGAATTTTATAAGAAAAACAATGGTGTGCTTCGTTTTAACGTAACTTTATTCTTTCAGGAGTTATTTACAAGTTTATGAACACTTATAAAATGTGTAAAGTGCAGCCCATTGTGTTGGATTGTCAATGCAACTCTCTTCTCCCACTCTTGACACACTGATAGCAACACCGCAGAAGAAATGCTAGCACAGGCTTCCAGTATCTGTTGTTTCAGATGTTGCACATCTCGTATCTTCACAGCATAGACAATTGCCTTCAGATGAGTGATGAGGCAAACGTTTTTGTGAATGGTGAAGTTAACAAACAAAACCATCGCTATTGGTCTGAAACAGTGGATAGATCCTTCCAAGACTGTTGGAACACAAAAATTGATGGTACGGTGTGATATATGGGGTCCAAAGATAGTGGGGCCATTCTTCATCAATGGAAACCTCAATGCCACTGGATATCTGAAATGGCTACATGATTCAGATATCCAGTGGCATTGAGGTTTCCATTGATGAAGATATATAAATATATATTCACTTATACAGCACTATTAATTCCACAGCACTTTACATACATCAGTAATACTGTCCCCATTGGGGCTCACAATCTAATCATTCTATCACTATGACTTTGGAGTGTGGGAGGAAACCAGAGAAAACCCACGCAAACAAGGAGAATATACAATCTTGCATATGTGTCCTTGGTGGAATTTCAAACCAGGACCCCAGCTCTGCAAGGCTGCAGTGCTAACCACTGAGCCACTGTGTTGCCCATATATACTGTGAGGTTGCGTACTCCTGGGGGTTCGCTTGACAGCGTAAATTAAACCAACACATGTTTTTAACCATTACTTTAGGTAGCCATTTATTCGGTTCAAACGGCCCCTCTCATATAAAATACATACAGTACATACACTCACATCACATAACATTATAAATAACATCACATTACATTATAAATACATAGCTCACTACATTCCACAGTACATAAATTGCACATATCCTTTCTACACCCGGTTACCTTATGGTACCGGTACACACACAGACTACACGGGTCAGTTGACGTCTCACAGGGTTTCGGTCACCGCCGGTACACCCCTGTTTTACGGTTACTGCCCGAATGCCAGGCCCTTCCTTGGCCCAGTGTCCCCTTGGGCGCCCCGTCCCTTCCCACAGGCTGTTAACTGTTCCCAGCCCTCTACACAGCGCTCTGTCTGCTCTGAACCAGGCCCCGACCTGGTTGTAGTCACCGGAGCTCCAGGGCAAGTCTGGCCCCCAAGAACTCCTCGGCACGTGTCTCCAGGTCGCCAACTGCTTCCTCTTCTGCCATCACCAGGGCCAGACCTCCAGGCAAGCGGCTGCACCAAACATGCCCTCACGAGCCCCTACAGGGTCAGCCCCACTTCCCAACTCCTGGTACTCTACCAACCACTGTCGTCTTGCCTCACGGCTCCATTCTCCCAGGACTTGGTCCTCTCTCTCCCACAGAGGCTTCTGCTCTGTTTTCATTCACTCACGGATCTCACGGTCCCACATCATACACGGCCCTTTTCCTTCAGCCATCATACACTTCCATAGTCCGTCACGGACTCCTATGGACATCAGCCTTGTCAGGCCCAGACCACACACACCAGCGCAGTCCGGCATGGACTTCAGCCCTCTAGGCCCAGACCAGGTTGTGAGCCACCTGAGCTTCAGTGCAGTCAAAGCATCCCCCAAGGTCTCCTCACCCTGGTCATGATGCCCAGTTGCCTCCAAGCCCCCACCAACACAGGCAGAGATCCTGGATGGCAGCCTCACCACCATGGACAGAGTGAGCCCCCTATAAGTTCAGCCAGGAACCCCCTTACACCCAGGTGCTCCACTAACCTCTCGGTCTGGCCACAGGCTTCACACGGCTCAGAGGGGCCGGCGTCTCCGGCATGGAGAGCCAGGCGTCCAGCCTCATCCCCCCCCAACGGGGACGGGACCCCCCTGAAACATGTCCTCTCCTCAGAGGATCATGTTTGGTCTCTCTTTGATCTCTGCAGTCTGATCTGATCTCTCCCACAACTCACACCTGGCTAGCTATTATCTTGCCTACAACAAACACACTGACACCCCCACCTGAGCTGCTAGGCAATCAGTACACACATAGTTCTCAGCCGCTCATTAGGCTCATGAATGCGTCAGATGTACAGCACTCACTTTCAGCTGCTAACTCCCTGTGTTCCGGGTAGGTTTAACACAGCACATCCACAGTAAAACCGGATACATGTGACCAGAGACATATACCGACCACCCGTGTGATGCACCCGGCCGTGGGTTGCATCATCACAATACATTTACCGTATATACTCGTGTATAAGCCGACCCGTGTATAAGCCGACCCCCCTACTTTTGCCCCCAAAACCTGGGAAAATCTATTGACTCGTGTATAAGCCGAGGGTGGACCCCAGCACAGGTATACAGGCCCCCCCAGTGGTAGTATACAGCAGCCTCCCCAGTGGCATATACAGGCCCCAGTAGTATATACAGCAGCCCCAGTGGTATACAGCAGCCTTCCCAGTGGTATATGCAGACCCTACCAGTATATACAGCAGCCCCAGTGGTATACAGGCCCCAGCAGTATATACAGCAGCCCCGGGGGTGTACAGCAGCCTTCGGGGGCATACAGCAGCCCTAGCAGTACACAGCAGCCCCAGCGGTACACAGCCACCCCAGGACACAGCGCCCAGGGTACACAGCGCCCCCAGGGGTACACAGCAGCCCCCAGGGGTAATCACAGCAACAGCCCCCAGGGGTATATAGCAGCCCCCAGGGGTATATAGCCCAGGGTACACACCCCCAGGGGTATATAGCAGCCCCCAGGGTACGCCCAGGGTATATAGCCGCCCCCAGGGGTATTAGCAGCCCCGGATATAGCCCCCCAGGGGTAATAGCACCCCAGGGTATACAGCCCCCAGGGGTAACATCAGCCATCCCCAGGGGTATATAGCCGCCCCAGGGGTATAAGCAGCCCCCAGGGGTATATAGCCGCCCCCAGGGGTATATAGCGCCCCCAGGGGTAATAGCCGTCCCCAGGGGTATATAGCCGCCCCCAGGGGTATATAGCAAGCCCCCAGGGGTACACAGCCGTCCCCAGGGGTATAAAGCCGCCCCAGGGGTATATAGCAGCCCCCAGGGGTACACAGCCGCCCCAGGGGTATATAACCGCCCCCAGGGGTAAAGCAGCCCCCAGGGGTACACAGCTGCCCCCAGGGGTACACAGCGCCCCCAGGGGTATATAGCAGCCCCCAGGGGTAAAGCCGCCCCAGGGGTATACAGCAGCCCCCAGGGGTACACAGCGTCCCCAGGGGTAACACAGGGTCCTGCCCCCAGGGGTACACAGCTGCCCCCAGGGGTATATAACAGCCCCCAGGGGTACACAGCCTCCCCAGGGGTACACAGCTGCCCCCAGGGGTACACAGCTGCCCCCAGGGTATTAGCAGCCCCCAGGGGTACACAGCCGTCCCCAGGGGTATACAGCGCCCCCAGGGGTACACAGCTGCCCCCAGGGGTACACAGCCGTCCCCAGGGGTATACAGCTGCCCCCAGGGGTACACAGCTGCCCCCAGGGTATGTAGCAGCCCCCAGGGGTACATAGCCGCCCCCAGGGGTACATAGCCACCCCCAGGGGTACACTGCTGCCCCCAAATGCTGGCACTCGCCCCCCCTGCTGCTTAACTTGCCATCCGGTATTCTGATCAGCGCTGCTCCTCGCTGCTCCCGTCCTCGCGGCATCCGGGATCCCGGCCGTCGCACGATGACGTCATACCTGCGACGGCCGGGGATCCCGGAAGCCGCGAGGACGGGAGCAGCGAGGAGCAGCGCTGATCAGAATACCGGATGGTAAGATAAGCAGCGGGGGGGCCCTTACAGCAGCGGGGGGGCCCTGATACAGAGGGGGGGGCGAGTGGCAGCGTTTGGGGGCCATATGCACTGCTTCCCCCTGCCGCTGATTGACAGGGGGAAGCAGTGCATATTTAATGAGCGGCCCCACGTGACGGGGCCGCTCATACAGCAGCCTCCCCCCGCCTCCTGCAGCCTCCACAGCCCCCACCACATCACATACCGTATATGACCCGTGTATAAGCCGAGGGGTAGACTTTTCAGCCCAATTTTTGGGCTGAAAAACTCTGCTTATACACGAGTATATACGGTATATTATTTTTTTGTACTGGACATACACACATAGTGATCTTACACTTTTGTATTTATGCTTTTGTATTCTCACGTTTATATGCTCACTTGTGTTTGTAATAAATATTTTTCTTATGTATATACATAATAAAAATATATTTTTACAATTATAGCCATGTAGTCAATTGTTATAGGTTTTTATCTTGTCAGCCAGTTCAGACTGCATAGGTGTATATGTTTTTATTCCTGTGGCTCTATGTTTTTTTGGTAACCATATCTTTTTGTAAAATTTGGTCCAGGTGCAATGCGAGATTTTCTCTCATTGCACTCATCCGATTCTTATGCTCATGTGATCGAGGCCTAACAGAAAGTATTGGTCCTAGCTCCTATTGCAGCTGTTTAACTGCTTAAAGTGAACCTGTCACCAGATTTGGGTGTGTGAAACTAAAGCCCCACCTTCAGCAGCGCCTATGCTGCATTTTAAGAAGGTGGCTATCATGCCCTGACTACCCCTGAACACCTAATGAATAAGTTTAAAAAACTTCTCTCCCTGTATTATAATTATCTATTTCCGGTCCAATGGGCTTGATTGTAGCATGGTTCGTCCTGCCTCTCCTTGCCATTTGTCTCCCCTCTCCTCGCCACCGGTAAGCCGCTTTTTCTGAGTGACATCCGAATTGTGCTCTGCCCTTCTGCGGTTAGAGCATAACACTGTTCAGCACATGTGCGAACTGCTAATATCTCTGTGCAGGTGCATAATGCGCCTGCGCGATCCACAGAGGCCTCTGAGCAGGTGCATGATTCAGATGTCACAGAAGAAGAGGCCGTCGGACGTTGAGGACTGGTGGGATGGACTACAATCAAGCCCATTGGACCATAAACAGGTAAATATAATGCACGGCGGAAAAATTTTACATTTTATTTATTATGTGTACAGGGGAGACAGGGCATAATAGCCACCTTCTTCGAATGCTGACAGGTTCACCTTAAATGCCATAGAGTATCTCTGGCACACTTAATAAAAAATGCACCAGTTTCTTGCTCATGTAAGATATTTAATTGATTATAAGAGACTAAATGAACAATTTTTCGGCTTTATTCCAAGCTTTTCTCAAGAAGTCTCCAAGTATGAAGGTAATGCAATCATAGTGGAGGGAGTCCAAATCAAGTGATGACTTGACAGCAGTATGATTTTGGAAGCAGTTTGGGTATATTGGAGATACAGCTGCTGGGAGTATTGGCTGCTTCTCCGCACATACCCGGCATGTGCTTCTGTCGAGTCATCACTTGATTTGGACTCCCTCCACTATGAAACGCTTGGAATAAAGTCAAAACATTGTTTATTTGGTATATTATAATGAATCATAATGAAAAATCTTACATAAGAAAGAAACTAGCACATTTTGTCTTTGGTGTGCCAGGGATACTCTATACACAAGGTGGGCCATTCATATGGATGCACCTAAATAAAATGTGAATGGTTGGTGATATCAACTTTTTGTTTGTGGCACATTAGTATATGGGAGGGGGAAAACTTTTCCAGATGGCTGGTGACCATGGCGACCATTTTGAAGTTGGCCATTTTGGATCAACTATCTTTTTAAAGGGAAGAGGGTCATGTGACACATCAAACGTATTGAGAATTTCATAAAAAAAAACAATGGTGTGCTTGGTTTTAATGTAACTTTATTCTATCATAAGTTATCTACAAGTTTATGACCACTTATAAAATGTGTTCAAAGTGCTGCCCATTGTGTTGGATTGTCAATGCAACTCTCTTCTCCCACTCTTGACACACTGATAGCAACACCACAGAAGAAATACTAGCACAGGCTTCCAGTATCCATTGTTTCAGATGCTGCACATCTAGTGGGGCTATTCTTCATGAATGGAAACCTCAATGTCACTAGATATCTGAAATTGCTACATGATTCAGATATCCAATGGCATTGAGGTTTCCATTGATAAAGAATGTCCCCACTATCTTTGTACCCCATATACCACACCATACCATCAATTTTTGTGTTCCAACAGTCTTGGAGGGATCTATCCACTGTGGGTTAGTGTCAGACCAATAGCGGAGGTTTTGTTAACTTCACCATTCACCAAAACGTTTGCTTCACTCATCTGAAGGCAATTGTGTATGCTGTGAAGATACGAGATGTGCAGCATCTGAAACAACGGATACTGGAAGCCTGTGCTAGCATTACTTCTGCGGTGTTGCTATCAGTGAGTCTAGAGTGGGAGAAGAGGGTTGCATTGACAATCCAACACAATAGGCAGCACTTTGAACACATTTTATAAGTGGTCATAAACTTGTAAATAACTCATGGAAGAATAAAGTTACATTAAAACCAAGCCCACCATTGTTTTTTAATTTAGTTGCATCCATATAAATGGCCCACCCTGTAGTGTGAACTTTTCTTTCTGTGCACCCAATTTCTTATCAGGCAGTGAGCAGGTTTACCCTAACTCTAACCATTTAAATGCCACGGTCGGTCTCATAGCAGCATATTAGTGGCACAATCTCTGTGGCGCATCAGTCTTGCCTATTGAAATCTCCCATCATTGTCAGTTTTGCACTCCTATGAAGCCTAGCCTGTTGCTTGGCTGTATAATAAAAGAAAAGTCTAAACAACACGTTAACGTGACAAAATGCCTAATTATAAACATTGTTCCAAATACAAAAGTCCCCTCCAGTGCCCCAACACACATCTGCTGGTGAGAGGACAAGCAAAATGAACGCTATCCGCTTTGATATGAATCCAAGAATCAGTATTTTTAGACTGTATTATTTCATTGGGCATTTAATAAGGTCACACTGCAGAAAGTGAGTGCAATGAATATAATTAGTGTGTACAACGTGTGCAGCTCTGTCCTGTGGAATAACGAATGGTAATAATAAATGCTGTAACATTGACCCACATTACATTCCTGTTAGTCACTTTCCTGTGATTATAGCGTTGCATCAGCAAAACTGGAATGTCAAATATTTTAAAGATACATTTATTTATAGCAGAGAGAGGGGAATATACAATTAGAAGTACGGTATACTTCCACCAAGTACGGTAAACTACTCGTCATTTATTCTCTGACATGTTATTATCAAAACTGCTCCCTTGGAATAGAATTCTCTGAAATGTGAATGAACATATCCTTTGAGTGTGAAGTGGTTAAATATCTGTCTTTTGTTGCTGAGGTTGCATTTTTGCAGCTACAAGTTACAGCATAACCCATCTGTTCTTGGAACAATTAATCCTAATGTAAAATATGCGCTGGAATTTTTGGCATTTCATAGAAAGCGCAGTGTTATGCACGTGTATGTCTTTCTGAATACCAGGGAACATGCAGTCACCTTCCAGCAATATATATTTTTTGCTTTGATAGTACTGACATACTTTACATATTTTATGGCTTATATTAATATAACAATTTTTTATCGTTCTTGACAAGCAAGATATACAAGGGAATCTTCTTTCACTCACACAAGCATATAACATGGCGGAGGGCTACCCAATGTTTTGTTGGATTCACTCTGCCCAATATTAGGATATGGGGCTATGCTGAACAGCACTCTTTTTTTTTTTTTTCCTCCTGTCCATTCAGTATGAGAAATTGCTGCATGCTGCGATTGGCAGCGCTCGCCAGATAGTTTTTAAGGTTGAAGGAAGACTTTAAGTCCATCTAGTTCAACCCATAGTCTAACATGTTGATCCAGAGGATGAGACACACCCTGTTCAAGTCTATGGTTCAATGTAAAATATTGGACTTCACTTGGACAAACACAGACAATGGAGAAGATGGAGAAATTTAGTGCTTCATCATCTTCTCACCTGTGCTCTGATTTTCACATGCGAGAGAATTGGATCACCGTAACTCAGATTAAAGTTTGAGCCAAGTGTCATTAATGTAATCTGGATGATTCTGTGTATGTGACACTATACGCCCGTATGAGCACAGTTGATAATCTTTCATGTAAACAAACTTTCTTAAAGGAAGCCTTTCATTAGATTCATGCTGCACTAATTACAGGCAACTTGAATCAGAACCAAACTGCAGCCAGGTGTGTCGGACTCTGAAAATCTGCTGCGTTTCAGGAAAAACACTCTTTATAAAGCCAGCCAGGGTTATAGGGAGAGATGCAGACCCTAACTGGCAACTTCCTGTTCCACTCCAGTTGATTGACAGGTCTTTTCCTATGTACACACATGGGAAAAATCTGTCAATCAACTGAACTAAGGCAGGGAAAAGTATGAGGTCGGCTTTTCCAAGTTCAAACACAGTAGCTTCTCCGAGTAAAACATACCTGGCTGATATTGTGTAGCCAGGCTTTTTTCATGCTGTCTATGCTGCTGTCACACAGCATTTTGCTCAAATCTCTTGAGTGTCATCGCAGTTTCTGACTCAGTTCACACTTTAGATTCTGATGCTCCGCATTGAGGTTTCTCTGATGCTTCTGAATTCCACAGGCTGGCTTGGGTGTTGACCAGTTCTCAGTGTCATCGGGCTAGCAGGAGTTAATGTCTGTATGACTCTTGATCACCTCTTTAATCACATGTTTTTGGAGACCTATCTTAGTTGCTCTCTGCCTTTTTAAGATGGTGAAATCCATGTTCTCATGTCGACAATAGTTTCAGCGGTGTGCAGGCAATACTGGTCTTATTCTTGGTGATCCAGTAATTTGGTTTCAGTAGCTACTTATTTGGTGTTAGGTGAAAACTTATTTGTTGTATTATTTATTCCTTCTTGTACTTGTTTTCTCCATTATTGCTTATTGTATTTTTATTGTGCTTTGGTTCTTCCCCGTCTGTTTTTATTTGTGGGATCCTTTGCTTCCCAGCTTGGTGGGAGGGGAAGTGGGAATCAGCTGAGGACTGTACAGGATCTGGGCCAGGGTGGGGACTCAGGCCTCTCCACCATCTGGAGTGCCCCTGAGTTAGGGATAGTTCAGGGCTCCATAAATTGAGAGGCAGATCAAGCGCCCCTATTTCCCTTTCCCCTACACTTCTTGTGACACCTTCAGGCAGCTTGAAAGGGACATCATATGCCAATTATTGGCAGGTAGCTGGTTTTCCAGGTATGCACATTTAAACTGTGTGTTGGGTTACTTGTTTGTGCTGGGAGACTGATTTCTTTTGTACTTTGTTCCTTGTGTTTTAGCACATGCACTGTGGTCAATTGAAACATGGAGAAATATCTCCAGCTTCACTGCTCTTTCGGATATCATCAGTGGTTCTGGTGCTATTGGACCCTCTTGATGTGAATCACCAGACAGTGGGTATGAATACAGCCCCAACCGACGTCAGAACTATTTCTAGGAATTGTTCTTTTCAAATTGGCCATTGGTAATTAGTATAATTGCTGAATTAATTTACCGTATATACTCGCGTATAAGCCGAGTTTTTCAGCCCAAAAATTGGGCTGAAAAGTACCCCCCTCGGCTTATACGCGAGTCAGTGCGGGGGCTGCTGTATACAGCGGTATACAGCAGCCCCCGCATCCCCAGTAATGCAGGGCCCCCCCAGCCTTGCTCCGGTCACCTGTAAAGCAAATTATACTTATCAATGTCCCGCTGTCCGCGCCCGCTCGCCGCTGCCGTCCGCGATCCTCCATCTTCATGCGTCTTCTTCCTGTTTCCTGTGTTCATCGCTGGCAATGACGTCATTACCGGCGCCGAACACAGGAAACAGGAAGAAGACGCGAAGACGCATGAAGATGGAGGATCGTGGATGGCAGCGGCGAGCGGGCGCGGACAGCGGGACATTGATAAGTATAATTTGCTTTACAGGTGACCGGAGCAAGGCTGGGGGGGCCCTGCATTACTGGGGATGCTGTATACTACCGCTGGGGCTGCTATACACTACCACTGGGGCTGCTATATACTACCACTGGGGCTGTATATACCTCTGGGGCCCTGTATACTACCACTGGGGCTGTATATACCACTGGGGCTGTATATACTACCACTGGGGCTGTATATACCACTGGGGCTGTATATACCACTGGGGCTGTATATACTGCTGGGGCCCTGTATACTACCACTGGGGCTGTATATACCTCTGGGGCCCTGTATACTACCACTGGGGCTGTATATACCACTGGGGCTGTATATACTACCACTGGGGCTGTATATACTGCTGGGGCCCTGTATACTACCACTGGGGCTGTATATACCACTGGGGCTGTATATACTACTAGGGCTGCGTCTATACTACCACTGGGGCTGTATATACTACTGGGGCTGCCTGTATACTACCACTGGGGCTGTATATACTACTGGGGCTGCCTGTATACTAGCACTGGGGCTGTATATACTGCTGGGGACCTGTATACTACCACTGGGGCTGTATATACCACTGGGGCTGTATATACTACTGGGGCTGCGTGTATACTACCACTGGGGCTGTATATACCACTGGGGCTGTATATACCACTGGGGCTGCGTGTATACTACCACTGGGGCTGTATATACTACTGGGGCTGCGTGTATACTACCACTGGGGCTGCTGTATATACCTCTGGGACTGCTGTATACCACACTGCTGGGGGCTGTATACTTGTGCTAGGGTCCAACCTCGGCTTATACACGAGTCAATAGATTTTCCCAGGTTTTGGGGGCAAAAGTAGGGGGGTCGGCTTATACACGGGTCGGCTTATACACGAGTATATACGGTATTTTAATTTTTCGTAGGCCTCATTGAAAGATCTTTTTTACATAGGTGTCCTATTTGTGTTTTTCACTGGCTAAAAATGTACCGTACCTGTCATAAATTGTGGTACTGTTAACATGTACCTTGTTGTTTTTTTTTTGCAGAGTGTTGTTTGCAAAAAAATTTCGGAGACGCATTTTTATTTTGCATCATTTATCAAAACCACCCATATAAGTTTAAGGATCTAAAAATAACAAGAGCAAGCTTAACATCTATGTGGTTTTCGTTCAGTTGAGTGTATAATCAGTGTGTGTGCTGTCCATGTGTGCCATAGACAATATCACAATTGCCAGCCAATGATGTTCCAGATGTGATCTGATCTTGTGCTCGATGGGAGACATCTGGGAAGTCATTGATTGACAATTACAAACTGAGATACAGCAGCACATTTTGATGATTTTCATGTCCAGTTGCATTCAACGTGGCATGACAATGTGTGTCAGTACATGTATTTGTGTGTGTGGCATTCATACTGAAGAAATCATGATGTTTTGAAAATCTTCTTTCTATTTTTTCACCATTTGCATTTCATTAATATGTTGTCTATCAATCCTGTGATCTTCAGGATTCCACAACTTTTCCTTCTTGCTATTACAGTTTCAATATTTTACTTATTTTAAAATTTAATGTGCGAGGTATTGTGGCTACAGCAAGGATTACCCACAGTTACAAGGAAACGTTATGCATCACTCAGAGGTGACTAGAATCATGGGATTCCACCATTGCTCAGAAATGCTGAAGTGCTAATATGGCAGTGTCACGAAACTGCAATGTAGACCCCCAATTTCCATATAAATTGTAAATTGGGATGGACGAACCCGAACTATAAGTTCAGGGTCCGTACCGAACATCTAGTGTTCAGGCACGAACTTGAACGCAGATATTCCTGGGAAGTCTATGTTACAGTTTAGGTTTGCGTTCGGTGGGGAGCTGTAAAAATAAACAAAATAATGATTAAATATCAGCTCATTCTTAGTGTCCACCTGCTTATACTTCCAGAGCTGCTCATTGACTTTCAGATTGTTCACTGGTGAGGGGCACAACAGCCAATCACAGACGCCCACACTTATTGACTGACATCATAGTAGTGTAAAAATAAATAATAAAAAAAAAAATTACATGGAACTTTGCTATATTTTTGATTCTCAGAACAAATTAAGTAGACAGCTATGGGCTGTCACCCTGAGCTGCCTGACTTTACCTGGACTGGCAATCAAAATACAGGGAAGACCATTTTTTTTATTATTTAAATAAATAATAAAAAAAAAATGCTTGGGCTTCACTCTCTTTTTTGATTTGCCAGCCAAGATAAAACCAAGACATCTGAGGACTGGTATTCTCAGCGTGGTGAGGCTCACAGTTATTGGGCCTTCCCAGTCTAAAGAATAGCAACCTGCAGCTGCCCCAGAAATTGGCATATTCATTAGAAGCGCTAATTCCTGGCGCATTACCTAGCTCTTCCCGATGACCTGGTGCCGTGGCATCTGGGTGATAGAAGGGGTTAATGACAGCTGATAATTGATAGCATGTCATTAAGTTATCATATTGATAACTTTCAGGCCTCTATGAGACCCTCACCTTATTAATGCTGTGAGGAAATAGTTCAAAAACACAGACTCAGAGAAAAATCCTTTATTTGAAATAAATCACACGGACAATCCTCATTTCCAATTTATTATTACCTCACATACCCCTCCGACTTTAATCCACAATGGTGGTCCCACAAAGCTCTGTTGCCGCTGCTACATCCATATTCTGCAGAGAGGGAGCAAAAGTGTCCTCTGTCTGTAGACTCTCTTCACTGAGTCACTGAGGCACCTCAGCAGTGAACTCATGTGGCTCCGCTGCCAGCAGTCTCTGGAGTTCACTACCGAGGGGAGCCCCAAGTGACTCAGTGAATGATGTCATAGCTGTTTGCCGAGCTCGGAGATCGGTGGGTTCGCCCATCACTCCCTCTCCCATCTCTAAGACTTCTCACGAGAAGCGCCAATTTTCTGGAACATACTTCCAAGAACAATTCAATTAATTCCCACAGGGGCGGACCTACCGTGGTGCAGCTGGTTCCGACCGGGTAGGGGGCCCCTCAAGCACCTGTAGGAGTCCCCCCGTGGCCCTATGTCAGATGAGAGGAGGTTAACTGAGGGAAGCCTCCTGCTTCTCTTGGCTGTTCCCGCCTCTCCTCTCCAGCCCTGGCTCCCAGATCTACAATGCGCGGCTCGGCGCAGGCTGCACACAACTCCCCCCTGCTAGCACCCGCTCCTCACCTAAAGCTGCCAGCACCCCCCCCCCTTCCCGCTGCTCACCTGACGCTGCCAGCACACCCATCCCTCCCACCCCCGCTCCTCACCTGACGCTGCTATATCAGAGAGGGATGGTTAGTAATGTAGTAGGAAACTGCAGGGACAGGTAGTGATAGGATAGGGGGCTAAACTAGGTGACAGGTTCCCTTTAATAGCACTTCATCTGTACTTGTACAGATCCTGACTGTTGACCAATCCATGCTGCAGTATGTGAATCCTCTATTTATTATCTTGATAGCTGGACCATATATGATGGCATTTTTTATTATTTACCTTTCATGTCTCTCCTATTTCCTCATAGATAGTAAGCTTGCGAGCAGGGACCTCACACCTCTTGATATCTGCTCAATTTTAGTTATTCTGTATTGTCTGAATTTAGCTGTACATGGCCCCTTTAAATTGTAAAGTGCTGTGGAATATGTTGGCACTATATAAATAAATTATTATTGTTATCACTAATTGTAAGCTTGCGAGCAGGCCTCTCATCCCTTCTGTATCTCTTCAACTATATGCTACTTTGTATTGTCTTTATTGTCTGTACATTGCCCCCGTTCAAATGTAAAGTCCTGCGAAATATGTCAGCACAATGTAAATCATTTATTAATTTATTATTATTATAAACACATTATTTGGATCTCCTTGGTCCCTGCGTGACTGGATGGCACTGCACTTCAGGAAAAAAAAAGTCCAAGGGACATTACACCATAATATAGCATATCCTGGTGATAATGGATAGATAAAACTTAGGCCCCTTTCACACCACAATTTTTTGGGATCCGTGGTTATCCGTTGTAAAACTGATAGCCACGGATCCAATTTGGCCTGCATGTATCCCTATGGGCACGGATTGGTGCTTAATAGCTATCCGTGTGTGCAGGGATCTGATTGTGTCCGCTGTTTTCACGTACCCAAAATCGGAGACTGCTCTGATTTTGGGCACAGCATCCCCGTTGGTTCTGACGCTGTCTGATTCAAATAACATGGAGCCTATGGAGCTCGGATCCAGGAAAAAAACAGGATCGTTTCCCGGATCTGATTTTAGTGTACTGAGCTAAAACTCCTCTGCTGAGTGTAATTTCTCTTTAGCAGTGTGTCTACATACACTGCTAAAGCAATGTTTAAAAAATAAAAAATAAAAAAAATAAATCCTCACCTCTCCGACGGCTGTCCGGGACTCGAGAAGAAGTCTGATCACTGCCTGCCAGGATCTTAAAATGTGATTGGCCAGTATTGATCAGGATGTGTACTTCCGAATGCCATTTCTGTGTCCGGATTCGTGATTTTGATGGATCCGGACACAGAAAAAGTTGGGAGGAGCCGAGCCTGTTATGTCACATTGGGGGAAGAAGAATCCTGTGTTCCTCCCCCTGTGTGACATGTTGGGGCTGAAGTTTTCCTTTCCCTGTGTATCTACATACACTATCTACATACATTGGGAAAGCAAAATAAGAGAGAAAACATGTATTAAAAAAAAAATACTTACCTCTCTGACGGCTGTTCGGGAACCGAGAAGACGTCCGGGTGCTGAC
>JARQOC010000001.1:161066248-161152884 GCA_033576535.1 Allobates femoralis
AAATTGCTCAAACTTGGCAAAAAAAACACATCTTATGATAGGGATGATATTGTGGTTTGGTGAGATGAAACCTGACATCATTGGTAATGTTGGAGTATGTAGTGTACAATTAAACAATGCATTTGCCTTTAGTCTGTGTTCTGTATGTATATATAAGAGTGAACTGTGAATTTAGGCAGGTTTGTGCAGCAAATCTCGATCCATGAGGATTGAAACCAAATCCCCTGGCAGACTTTCCTGTGATTTTGTGTAAGGTTTTACATCAGGTGATGTTGCGGTTTTTTTGTGTGTTTTTTACTCGGTTGTCAGCTCAGCTTTTGACTTCCAGAATTCTCTCTCTTCTCTCTCCTCTCTCTTTTCTATCTCTCTTCTTTCTCCCCTCTATTCTCTTACTCTTCTCTCTCTTCTCTCTGTCTCCTCTCTCTCTCCTTTTTCTCCCCTTTCTCTCTCCCCTCCAGAGAAGCATTCCTTGATTTTCATGATGTCACCAAAAAGCCAAGGCAAAAAAAACCTTGAAGAATTGACATGTTAATTCTTTTAAAAATGCTGCAAAAACCAAGCAGTCTTAAGGCCCCGTTACATGCTACGATGTCCCAGCGATCCCACCAATGGTGTGGATTGCTGGGACATCGTTATCTGATCGCTGGTGAGCTGTCACACAGGCAGACTCACCAGCGATCAGGACCAGCGAGAATGCTGGTAACCAGGGTAAACAGCGGGTAACTAAGCAAAGCGCTGCGCTTAGTTACCCAATGTTTACCCTGGTTACCAGCTTGCTGTGCGGCGCTGGGAGATCGTTCATCATTGGTCTCCCGCTGTCACACGCGCTGATGCTCTCCGCCCAGCGGGAGACCAACGATAAATTTATGGTCCAGGTCATTTACCAATGACCAATGATGAACTACCTCATCTTTAGGTGTAACCCGGCCTTTACCAACAACCAACGATGCTCCAGTGATCGGACCAACGATGTGGATCACTGTGACATCGTTATCTGATCACTGGTGAGCTGTCACTAAGGCAGACTCACCAGCGATCAGCGAGAACGCTGGTAACCAAGGTACACATCGGGGAACTAAGCGCAGCGCTGCTCTTAGTTACCAGACGTTTACACTGGTTATTATATCCCAGTGCTTTCTGTGCGGCGCTGGGAGCTTATTCATCGTTGGTCTCCCGCTGTCACACGTGTCGATGCTGGCCGCCCAGCAGGAGACCAACGATAAATTTATGGTCCAGGTCACTTACCGTCGACCAACGAACTTATCGTTGGTAAATGTTACACACAACAATGTCGTTACGACGTCGCTGCAACATCACCAAACCGGTGACGTTGCAACGATATCGTTAACGATATCGTAGTCCGTGAATGGGCCTTTACATTTACATCACGAAATTAAAACAATGTGTGTGCATGGTTTTTCCTCAATATGAAATAAATGAGTTCATTATGATGCCTTTATGTGACCCTCCAAAATGAAACAGTTTTTTTTTTTTTTTTTTATTCAATGCCATTTTGTTTATGTAGTGTAACTGTGGCCAGAAATAGCAGCAGCAGCATGTTACTACTATATTACAGCTTAGTGCGGGTGATTGGGTTGCACAGTGACCTGCAGATTACGGTGACAATCATCTCTTAAAAATAATCCAACTTCAACATTGTGTGATTTGCTTTCTCAGTTACATCTATCCAGACAGTGCCACCAGTTTAGCAGCATTATATTGCGATATTGCAACTTAGAGCCATTTTTGGCCGCATGACCTGCTTCGCTGCTAGAGACGCTGAGCATCTCTAGCCTTACATCTCCACAGTGCTTCAAATCTAAGTCCCCTGCCCGGACAGGGGGCAGATACTTACATTTAAAGCACCACTCTACACAAAACAAAACACTGGAGTGGAGCTTTAAAACCACAGAGTTGTCTTCCATACTGAGCCTCTATACCTCTATACCTGGGAGATTGACATTGTTGCACTCAAGTTTATTTCAGAGCATCATTTGTATGGAGTTTATGCGTTGGCTCCAAGTTTAGATTTCTCAGACTCTTAAGTCTCCTCTCGTGGTCAGTAAGGAGACTTGCGGCAAGTTATATACTTATTTTCCCTAAGCTTGGTATAAGTAGTATGGATCATTAGCAGAATTGAAGCTGACATTAGTGGGCCCATTATGATTTTTCATTCTCCGGTTTCTACCTCTTGAGGTCCTAAGTTCTTCACTTGAAGCTTCTTACTGTTTCAGGAATTGTCCCTGTCTGCCTGGTTGTTGGAATACCAAGTGTCCATTTCATGGATGGTCTATCAGCAAAACGCTATTGTCTTACCTCAATAGTAATTGATAGTCGCGGGAGTTGTTAAGGATGAGGAAGAGATAAGAATAAATATCAATTCCTTGGAGGAATAATTTCTAGAGTAAATAAGATTGCGAAAGTTACAGTACTTGCAGATCTCATCTTGTACTTAGGTGACAGGTCTGGTTGCTCCTTATAATATAAGATTGGTATAGGAATATTTACAGTAAGAACACACACTCAACAGGAATACGATAAAGACCTGTAATGTAAAATCATCTAATTCAGGTAGTTGAATATTTATAAGTCATGTCATATATTATTAAGCTTGCAGAATTTGAGGGTCGATCTGATTTATAAAACACTTGAGTTTTGTGTGAGTTACAGAGAAGGTATTGAGGGAAAGGTATGGGAAACTCTGTGATTCATCTCCGTAGAATGGTTGTGTTGGTTCCACAGAGAGCTATCACTTTACTAAAACCAATGTGTTTCCTTTTAGCCCAGCGCGATAACCAACTTTTTGTGAAAAGGGTGCGCAGTATACATTTGGCGGCTATTGAATGGGAAATCCTGTTTATAATTTGCATCTCTTATCAATCTATACCAAAGAGGCAATCTAAACCCTCTTTCCAAGTACCTGAAAGGGATGGGATAGGAATGTCCCATACTAAGATTAAGATACAATCGAAGTGAATGCAAAACCGACTGTATGAGGGCCCAGACAATGGAGAGCTTGAT
The DNA here is from genome assembly GCA_033576535.1 of Allobates femoralis. NCBI lineage: Eukaryota > Metazoa > Chordata > Amphibia > Anura > Aromobatidae > Allobates > Allobates femoralis. Next base: position 161,069,270 of record JARQOC010000001.1, read on the forward strand.
ATGCAGGTGCACAAGAGGTGATGGCATTTATAACAATGGCTATGGCGTAAACTGAGGAGAGCAGAGATAACCTGACTCATTCAGAGCTACAAAGGAGAAGGAATGCATCTCCAATCCACTGCTCAGTCACTTTATAAATCTATTAAAGAAAAGGAATATCTGCAGCATTTGGATACAGTCAGTAAAGCCTGCGCTCTACTATCCACCATGGGGATGCTTGTTGGGTAGAATAAGGTCGCGCATGGAACACCATTAATATTGTTAACGACGAGCTGAAGTCTGACGATCATCAGAATTTGCACAATATTGGAAATATTAGTTGGAACTTGTAAAGAATTATCTATATACAAAGTAGGTCCTGAAGTATTCGGAGAGTGTCATTTTCATTGTTTAGCATCAGTAATCATCACATTTGCTCCTCAAGATGTGGTTGGAGTGTAGACCTACAGCTTTAAAGCAGATTTCATAATATAAACTGCTTAAATTAATAGATCTCTGAGACCTCATAAGGCTGTTGTGCAAACATTGAAAGAAAGTTAATGTTCTTTTTATTAATACAATGAAAATGAAGCAACAAATTGTTACAATGTGTCAACAGATAAGGAGGGTGCCTAATCTCCGGTTGGCAATTCCCTCCTGCTAACTTAAATCAACTGGACAAACCCCCACTAAGGCTGCTTTCACACAGCGTTTTTGTGCTGTCCGAGGGGATCAGACTTTTTGCTGCTCCCCTCGGACAGCATCGGATCCAAACTGATGACTGCAATCGGATGCCAAATAAGCATCTGATCCCGATGTTTTGCAGCATCAGTTTGGATCCTGTCCCTGCTCCTCCTGTCATCTCGTCCCCCTTCTCTCTCCCTCCTGTCACCTTTCTCCCCCTCTGTCTCCCCTCTTTGTCCCCCTGTGTCTCCCCTCTTTGTCCCCGTGTCTCCCCTCCTTGTCCCCCTCTGTCTCCCCTCTTTGCACTCCCTCTTTGTCCCCGTGTCTCCCCTCCTTGTCCCCCTCTGTCTCCCCTCTTTGCACTCCCTCTTTGTCCCCGTGTCTCCCCTCCTTGTCCCCCTCTGTCTCCCCTCTTTGCACCCCCTCTTTGTCCCCCTGTGTCTCCCCTGTGTCTCCCCTCTTTGTCCCCCTCTATCTCCCCCCTCTTTGCTCCCCTGTTTGCAGACCTTAAAAAATAAAAAAATCTTCATTCTCACCTCTCCATGACACCCGCGGTGCTTCCAGCTTCTTCTGATCAACAGGACCTGGCGTGATGTCACAGTCACATGACCGGTTACCGCGGTAACCGGCCATGTGACTCAACTGTGACGTCAGGCCAGGTCCTAGAAGCACAGAGCGCAGGAGGCATCGCTGGATCGTGGACAGGTGAGAATGAAGTTTTTTTTATTTTTAACCCTTTATTTTCAGGAGATGTCACTTCTGCAATGTATGAATATACATTGCAGAAGTGATATTACATGGCACACAGCGATTTTAGTGTACTGAGCATGCTCAGTACACTAAGATCGGGTCCGAGGAACGCTCAGCTGTTTCCTCGGATCCTCGCTCCATAGGCCCCATGTTATTTGGCGCGGATCAGGTCGGATCCAATTCGGTCCGATATGACCCGCTGTGCCAAAAATCGCAGCAGGCTGCGATTTTGGGCACAGCAAAAAATCGGCCAGGATCGGATCCGACCAAAATCGGATGCCAATAAGGCCAAATCCGATGTGATCCGTGCCCATAGGATAACATGGGGCCAAAATCTGATCCGTGGCTGTCAGTTTTACAACGGACAGCCACGGATCACAGAAAATCGCTGTGTGAAAGCAGCCTAAGTAGATGGAACATCGCAAGGATCATCCAAGGCCAGTCTGCCTACCATTCTCTGTTCGGTAGTATATAGGATAAGTATTAGGTAGTATGTAGGATAAGAGATCAAAGTCGAGGGGGTAGCGGAGAATAGAGGGGAGTGTAAGTGAACCGGGGGGATGGGGGTGTGTGTTCTGTTGGCTCGGGTGGAGATAGTTGCTGATATCTCACACAGCAACATTATTGGGCGCCAGGGCTAGTTTGTTTTCATCTGTGTTCATAATATCTATGAAATATTTAGACATGGATCTAAAAGTGGACCATGGACTCCACATATCTTCAAGCACGTTGAAAGAAGCCTGTGAAATGGCTGCCATCTTTGCAGTCAGGTACAAGTGATCTATTTTCACTAAAACCTGCTTCCTGGTAGGGATTTGAGTCAAATTCCACAGGATTATTAGAAACTTTCCTGCTGCCAGGATACTACTCGCCAGTGTAGATGCTAGTTTGTTCTTGGGCCATATAGGAAGGTTGAGAAACACATTTTTTGGCAATAGTTCTGTTTTCTGCGAGAGGACCGCCGAGATTACCTCTGATATCTCTTGCCAATAAGGCTTGGTGTGCAAACATTAACATTAAACTTTTTTTAGAAACATTCTGATATGGATTTTCCAAATAAGAACATCAGCCTTTTAAAGGGGCTTTTCCATAACAAAGTTAATTTTAAAGTTGATTTTAATCAAAAGATCTTGGAAAAATATTAATTTTCACAATTGAATGTGTCCCTGCTATGTACTGTGCAGTGACTGTGTCTGATTGTACAGGGACGTGGTCTGATCATATCACATCTCCTGTGCTGAGATAATCTTATATATGTGTCCCTGCTATGTACTGTGTAATGGATGTGTCTGTCCATACAGGGACATAGTCTGATCATACCACATTTCCTGTGCTGAGATAATTGAGTCGGTCGACAGGGTAGGGGGTACTTGGATACCGGGACAGGTTGCTACTTCAGTGGGGATCACGGGTAGTCGGGTCCCGGTCCTGTGCCCTGGACACTCAATGGCTGAATGGAAATCTATATGGGATGGGGGGATTATCATACGTGACGCCACCTGTGGATCCTGGTGATATTGATACCAGCGCTGCAGCCGGCCGTTGAGGTGATGGTGATGCAGCTTTGGGTAGTACAGCTCCCCACAGGCCGAGCTTTACCTCAGGGCAGTGGGGTGGATGAGGGGAGTAGTAGTCCTTGGCTCTGTGTAAATTCTCCAGGAGGCAGCGGTGAATCAGGCACACACACACACAATAGCCTCTGTTTCAGTACCTTTTTACTGATGTCGGGTAGCAGGTACGGTCCAGGAAGGTAACCAGGTGGCCGGTGCAGTTTGGGACATCCAGCTTTAAAAGTTATGAAGCCTCCTCTATTTGCGTGTGTAGTAATTTGGGAAAGTTCTGCCTCAAGCTGAACCTGCCACTTTCTCTCTCTCTCTCTCAGGATGATACTCCACAACTGATGATGAGGACATTTCTGTGGGGATCCCTACTCATTTCCTTGGGTCCCTGGTCCTATGTTTAGTCAGGTTTGGGGTCTTGGTTTCCTGACCTCCAGGGGGATTAAATCCTCCTGTCTGTCCGGGCTTTCTCTGCTATGACTGGATCAACAGCAGCTTCGGACTCCGGTGTCCGTGTGGGCTAAAAAGCAGTTATTTCTGTTCCCCTCTTTCTAAAATTTTCTAACTTTCCACTTGCCTCCGTCCCTTTCTAGGGTACTACACAGCTCCGGTGTCAGTCATTTCTGGTTCTGGGCCTGACTTGGTCCCAGCAACCAGCTCTTCCCTCCTTCTTGACTCCTCAACTGTCACTCCTTGACTAACTGGCTCCTACCCCCAGGCCTGGATCTTTATAGGGAATCTTTCTTAAGGCAGCAAGTGGAGCTCCCCCTTCAGGCCAGGGGTGGAAAGTGTTGTGTGCTGTGTGTGTCAAGATGTACATCCTCCCCTGCATCGGTGGGTCCTGTGGGAATCCCTACAGGGGTGCCACATAATCTTATATATTTGTGTCCCTGCTATGTACTGTGTAATGGCTGTGTCTGACCATATAGGGACATGGTCTGATCATACCACATCTCCTGGGCTGAGATAATCTTATACATGTGTCCCTGCTATGTACTGTGTAATGGCTGTGTCTGACCGTACAGGAACATGGTCTAATCATACCACATATCCTGTGCTGAGATAATCTTATATGTGTCCCTGCTATGTGCTGTGTAATGGCCATGTTTGACTGTACAGGGACATGGTCTGATCATACCACATCTCCTGGGCCTGGGAGGAAGTAAAAGTATATAGACATTTTAGTATGGGATCACAAATATTATTTCTGTGAGGAAAAACCTTTAACTACCTGTTTTTGAAAGATAGTTTACCTCCAAGAAAGAATAATTTGCCATTGTATACTGTAATGCCTTTATACTGTTTTACTCCCTCTCCTTCCCAGGAGATGTGGCTTTCCTATGTTGTGCTGTAATGTCTGTACACTCTTTTACAACCCTCCCCTTCCCTGGAGATAGGGCTTTGCTATGTATTTTGTTTCTCTATTTCTTTGTTTATTTTATAAATCCGACATATTGTCAAAGAAAAATGGGTCTTTATATTTAGTTCTTATTTTTATTGTCTTTGCTAAGAGGGTGTGGCTGATCAGATTCTCTGATGACGTCTTTAGGAGGCTCTGCGTAATTACCCTGTGAGCTTCAGCTTCTGTTCAAATCCATCAAAATTAGCACTACATAAAAAGCCCCAATTCCCTGAATCATCACCGGTGCAGGAGATTATATTATTATCTGTGCAATACCAAGGAAATCCTGAAAACATGCTCTGTGTGCAGGTCTTGTGGCCTGGAGTTCCCTACCCCTGCTGTATACAGTGTTCTTTTATTGTATTAGGAATTGGATACTGAAACACATATGATATAAAAGTTACAATGTCTTACTTGATCATGGAATATTCTGCTGTGTGAATATTTTTTGTCAAGTGGCAAATAATGTAGGAGTCAAACACTTGGGGCGATATTGATACTTAATTCTAAGAGAACACAGGCTTGTGAGTAAGTCACAGAGTTCACTTCTGTTACCAAACACAAGGTCATGGAAGTGGGCGACCCTGTGGGCTCTGGAAACTGTCCATTGGGTGGAGACCAAGAGAGGAAGCAGAAGTGAAGACTGAGTGTTGTAGAAAGATCACTTAGGGTGCTTTCACATCTGCGTTTTTCGTAATTCGCGGCAGATGCGGTGAAAAAACCGCATCTGCCGCGTTTGCCGCATAACGGTTCCACTTGCGGCACGGTTGCGGTTTTTTCCATAGGAAGTATAGGGGGACTTGCGGCAGATGCGGCAAGTGCGGTATTGCACTTGCGGCAGGTGCGGCAGAGAAAAAAACCGCGGCTTACTGCGGTTTTTTTCTCTGCCGCACCTGCCGCAAGTGCAATACCGCACTTGCCGCATCTGCCGCAAGTCCCCCTATACTTCCTATGGAAAAAACCGCAACCGTGCCGCAAGTGGAACCGTTATGCGGCAAACGCGGCAGATGCGGTTTTTTCACCGCATCTGCCGCGAATTACGAAAAACGCAGATGTGAAAGGGCCCTTATATATTATAATATAGCCTTTACACTGGCAATCAAGATTAGAGAACAATCAATGATCACTTAATTTTTTTCATGCAGAGTGTAATGTACATTGATCAACATTTGTAGGTATTTGTGTAAGGGGCACACCATGCCACTACAACAGGGTTTCCCAAAATAACCAAAGTTTATCAACTTAAAACCCTTATTTTACACAAATTGTGATGATTATAATAAGAGAACGGCAATGACTGCAGCACAGAGAAAGAATTAAACTAAATTTTGTGAAGGTCACAACAGTCAACAATCGCCAACAGTCACCTTTGCTTTGTACAGGCCTTTGCTTTGTGCAAGCCTTTCCTTTGAATGAGTTCAGCACATCTGTGGCCACAAGACATCACTTGTCTCTCACACTGCTCTGGTGTGATTTTGGTCCACTTTTTTTCCAGTCTCTTCCACAGTTCTGTGACTGTTGTGGTTTCTTGGCCAAAACTTCACCACCAAGGATTTTCGAGAGGTTTTCTTATGGGTTTAGGTCGGGACTCTGGGCGGCCATTTCATTGTTTCAATGCTTTCTGTTTCAAGGAACTGCTTTACTTGTTTTGCTGTGTGACAGGGGGTATTGTCCTGCATGAAAATTGCTGACGGAGCTCTGAATGCAAGTAAGGAACCATGTGTTCTTGAATAAGGCTCTGATACACACTTGCATTCATTCTGCCGTGTAGCTGTATGAGAGGTCCAACCCCTGCTGCAGCAGAAAACATTCCCCAAACCATGACACTTCCTCCACCATCTTTCACTAAGTTCTTTATCCACTTTGGGTTCAGTCTTTCCATAGTTTGTTGACAAACATAATGTTTCCCATCAGATCCAAATAAATTAAACTTGCTTTCATTGCTAACATGAACTGTGGACCACTTCTCCTCTGTTCACACAACATGCTCCTCACCAAAGGTGAGTCTAGCATTTTATTTCTTTCTGCTAATGAGAGATTTGGTCACTGCAGAGTGGGCTTTCAGTCCAAATGCTCTTAAACGTTGTGATTATATGACAAGACAGATTCTTACCCAGTTCAGTGCTGAACTGGTGAGACATTTCAGCTGCAGTGTTGAAACTATTACCCATGGAGATTGTCTGCATTATCCTGTCCTATCGTGCATTTGCCTTTCAAGTGTGATCGGCCTTCTTGGGAATTTGAAAGAGTTTGTGATGATGTAAAGATGTAATATTCTGAAAATCAGACTTGAACCAACCAGCTTCTGTTGCTATCCTTAATAGGGTGACCCCTTTGACTTTTATCTGGACACGCAACCTGCTGCCGGAGGGTTTTGGTCACTTTGGAACAGCACACCAGTTTTGTAAAGTGAGTGTGACTCACCGTGGCCGGCTGACTCCGGTTGATACAGGCGATTCTTCTCCTTCCTTGTCACGGGTGGACCGCGCCTGCCGGTAGTGGGGCCCGGTGTAGTGCAGATCAAAATTGAGGACGTCTTAGTGGGAACAGATTAAAGGGGATTTAATTTGTTTTCTTCGTGACGCCACCTATGAGTAGTTCGGTAAGGGCTACCGACGCTGCGGAACCTCCGGGGTGATGGACAGCAGCAAGATGTTACGCTCCCCACAGGCTGAGCGGTGAGCCCCGGAGGCTGGAGCTGCTCAAGATGTTGTGCGGCAGCTGCGGTTACCTTTAGTTAATGACGGACAGTTCATAAGGAAACACGGACACAGATAGTCTCTGCAACGGGTCTTTACTGTAACCAGCAGGCAGTACATGGCTTACAGTGGTTGAGTAGAAGACCGGGTGGACTCAGCAGTGATAGTGCTCCTCAGAGATCCGCAGTGTTCCTCCATTCTACCTACTTAGTTTCTCTTGCCAGCGTCGCCCAGGAATACCAGGTCGGGTACGGGGAGGCTGCTTCAATGCCCTATCCATGATGTACGTTCTGGATGCTTTGGGGAGCCTTGGATCCCTCAGTGGGTACACCGCTGGTTAGACGACTGGAAACTGGCTGGTGGTGGGGTGCTCCTGTAAAGCTGATCCTCCACGGGGCTGGTTCGCGTGGCAGAGGTGAACTGCTGCCAGCTTCGGTACCAGTGAACCGGCTGTGAGTTGTGGGCACGGGAGTCTTTTGGGAACCCGTGTAGATATGCCCAATCCCGGTAGTTAAGGCCTCAGGTGCGGACACCCGACCGGTGACGGCCCAGGGGCCCGCACGAGGTGCGGAGCCCCCGCTCCTCTCCAAGTTCTAGTCTGCTCTCTTCAGGTTCTAGATTCTTGACTCAACTTCTCTAGACTACTGTGTGTTCTACTTCACTACCCTAACACTCCACCCACCAGGACCTAGGATTGGTCCTCTGTTCTAGGTGTTGTATGTTGGGTTGGATCTCAGAGTTAACTATTGCACTGCTTTGTCAGAGAATATTGCGGCTGCAATACTCCCTTGTGACGCACTCGTTGCGGGGCGCCACAAGTGCAAACTGTAAAGTTAGGCTGCCAGTTAAATAGGGTTTGTCAGATAATTAAGGAAATTAGCACCAAATGCCAGATTAACGCCAATAGCTTTCAGGTATCTGAAAGTGTTCTCTAATTTTGATCAGTCTTCTTTTTCATTTATCTCATTTACATTTTTATTCTGTGCTTTAGTATATATTCAATTTATGAAAAAAGATTAAAATACTGCTAATTTACTTATGTTAGGATAGTCTCACATAGTACAACACAATAACATTAAGGAAATAGTGTGTTCTCTAATATTTATCTCCAGTGTATATGCACCCCATTATGGGCTCATCCTGGTGTATATGCCTCCCATCATGCCACACACATAAAAAAAAATGATTCTACTTGCCTTCCCTCCTCTCCCTTGGTTTGCCGAGTCCTCTTCTGATGTTGGCAATTGACTTGAGTGTGGTAACATTACCTAAAAGAAGCCAGCCTCGATCATAACAATGTACAATATAATATATTGAGTATGAGAATTACCGTGATTTTGTTGAAGTACCAGACATCCTAATAGATTTAATTTCAGACATGTATTGTAATTTTATGATTTCATCAAACTATATTCATTTAGCAGGACGTGGTTTCTTTTTCTTTCTGGAAGACTTTTTAGTATAGTAAAACCCTCCAGTCCTATTCTGTCAAAGAGCTGTATATGCTATTTATCCAATATCACAGATATAATGCAGGTGTCACAACTTCTATTTTCATTTAGTCAAGCAGTAGTACATTTCCCATCGGTACTGCTGTATGTCTTGTCAGATACTCTCCCCTGTACTAAGAAACCCTAGTGGAACAAGTGCCTGATCCCAAAAAGATATATGATAAACTAGAAAAGTATTATATGTAATGGTCTTTTTTTCAGTTTCTTAAAGCACCACTACCGCATAGTTTTTAATTGCTCTGCTGTAGTGGTGCTTTAATTGTAAGCCCCGTGCCCCTAGTGTGTTGTACTTCCACTTCCAACACCTTGGTCCTTCTGCAGCGGCGCTCCAGTCGGTCTGTAGCGGCGCTCCAGTCGGTCTGTAGCGACAAGTGACCTGCCGGCAGCTCCAGTGTTTCATGGAGCGTCAGAGGTCACAACTCAATGCATCTCTAAGGGAGCCTTGTTTTGGTTGTCATAGAAATGCATTAAGCTTGTACCGTAGTGTATCTTCTAAATTCCCCCAGGGCTGGAGTGGCTCCAAAAAGGATGAAAACGCTGGAGAGTGAATAAATGTAAGTCCTGTGCCCCTAGTCTTATAAAGCATCACTCCTGCAGAGAAAAAAAAAACAAACGCTGTAGTGGTGCTTTAATGAAAGTCTCCATCTGTTCTAGGTGTAGTGAAAAAAATTCAGCTCACCCCTGAGATGTAATTCCGACCTGGGAAGGAGCACAGCGTCCTCACTGCTGCACAGCCCTTGAAGCAATAAGGAAGTGGAAATGGATCCAGCTCACACACTGGAATAATTAAAAATCAGTAAATCTTTATTGGGATAGCCTTAGGGTGCGTGCACACGATCAGTGTACGCGGGGTTTTGGACGCAGCGTCTTGCCGCTGCGTCCCAAACGCTGCATAGTACAGTACTAGCATAGTGGATGGGATTTGAAGAAATCCCATCCTCACTGTGCTTTACCCACCCGCAGCATGTTTGGAGCTGTGGTGCGGGTTGCCGGGAGTCCACTCCTCCTCCGCATGTTCATTTCATTCTGCGGAGTCGGAAGCGGCTCCCATCGGGTGACTGCAGGGAGAAGCCGCCCCGCACCCGCCGCACATGGTGAGTACAAGGCGGCTGTGGTCTCCCTGCGGCCACCCGCGGCTTCCCTCAGGTCCGGAGGAGCTGCATCCAACACGCACCTCCTCCAGACTGTATGCACGCATCCTTTTTTTTTTTTTTTAATTAGGTATATTTTATTAATGAAAAAGCACAAATAACAAATTATTCATACAAAACATATACATTTTCTATATATATCAGGTCCCGGTCCCAAACTCTCCCCCACCCCGGCCCCCCTCCCTCCCTTCCTTTTTTTGAATCAGAAAAATATTACTCATATGTAAGGAAATTAATAACATACAACTGTAAAACCGCAATTGTCCATTTTTGATAATATAAAGAAGTCCCTTTCCCTCACCACCCCCTTTACAGACAGCAACATTTCTTATTTCTAAAACAATATATGCAAGATATGTTCAATAATTACCCTAAACATCTGATGACCCTTTACACACCATTAGACACATCTCTGCCGGAACATCCTTTCCAATTTCAGCCCTCACACCTTCCACGCTGCCCACAAGTTATCACATAATTTAGCATTTTTACGTTTATGGTAGATATTTTCCTCCATCCGCACCACATAGTCTACTTGACGTAGATATTCCTGTTTAGTAGGAGGCTCCATTTGTACCCAATATCTAGCTATGACTTTTCTAGCAGCATACAAGAGTCTGGCAACTGCCAGTTTCGCAATATCAGTGCCCACCACCTCTTCCACATATCCCAACAGGCAGACCACCGGGTCTCTAGGGATTACACAATGATAGCGATTTCCAATGAGGGCAGCCACCTCAGACCAGAAGCCCAAAATATGCGGACACCCCCACATGACGTGTAGGATACCAGCGGCTTCAGCTCTGCATCTCGTACATTCCGAGGTCTCCCGCACCCCTATTTTATACAAAAATTCAGGTGATCTGTATGCCCTATGTACAAGAAATAGTTGGGACATTCTAGCAGGTTCATTTAAAGATAATTTGGGAATATACCCTAAGATGGGCTCCCATTTGTCATCCTCTATATTACCAACGTCTGCCTCCCATCTTTCCTTATGCACGCATCCTTAAATGAAAAAGGTGCATTTGAACATCTCAGACAAGGCAAATAACAAGGGGTGGTGTGTATAACGATTAGACCATACGCATTTCGAGCTGTTCAAGAGCTTTGCAGCTCGAAATGCGTATGGTCTAATCTTTATACCACCCCTTGTTACTTGCCTTGCTGTCTGAGATGTTTAAATGTACTTTTTTAATATTTTAAGGATATCCCAATAAAGATTTTCAGATTTTTAATTATTCTGGTATGTGAGCTGGATCCATTTCCTCTTCCTTATCTGTTCTAGGTCTACATTTTGAGCACACCTACTGCCCTTCTGCCACTCTACTGTAAAATCCTATCTTGGTATAAAAATAATTTGTGCTTTTAGGCTTTTATTGTTCATTGAACCTAGGACTAGCTGATTCTCAAGTACCTGTTCCAGCATGTTCATTGTGGTATTGCTCAGCTTCAGTCAGGCAGAGATTCCAGATGTCTGAACCTGTTCAGTAAGACTAAACTCAAGCAAGGCCCACAGTTTAAACTAATTTACTAATGAATCTTATTCAGCTCCATATAATGCTCTTAGTGTTGCATGTTACAGAATACTGCTTCTTCGCATGCTATAGCTGAATATATGTCCACTTATAAAACTTATAAGGGGTTGCCGCATAGGAAGGTGTTTGCGCCACACAAACAAGTACATCCGACTAAATTGGTTATATGAAAAGTTTTCTTTTTAAAACCTACTTGCAACTATGATTGCTATTAAAGGTATTGTGCAATTTAAAACAACTTATCACCTATTCAGGATAAGTGATATCCTGGTGATTGCTGGGTGTCACACCGTCCTGGCTTGCACCAGTTGGCAGATTGGGTGACTTTATTCCCCAAGAGGAAATGTTATCCCCGTTACAAGATCATGAAGTAGGTTGGACTTTCGACCGCTCCTCCAATCATTCTCTGTGGGGCTTCCAGATAAAGCAATGCACATGATCTGCAGCTCAATACGGAATGAATGGAGCCACAGTTGAGTATACACACTCCAGTCTAGGATAAACGTTTTCTTTTTTGGCCAGTCGGTGAAGTTCCTAAAGGTTAGACACCACCAACCAACAAGTTATCACCTATCCTGTGGTTAAATGATAACTTGTCTTCACCAGACAATCCCTTTAAATCCCCAGTCATATGGAAGAAATTCCTATTGTACAACTGTATTAGATGACATTTCTTCCTGCTAACAAGGTTTCTATTGAGTTTCTTTCATGTACTAAAAGGGGGACACTTTTCCAATTGACAGTAAATGTCATAAAATGTGTTACTCACCTAACCTAAACCCCACCGCTCCAGCGCAGGTCGATCTCGAAGTCGCCACTAGGAAAGTAAACTTCAAAATTCTTCTGTAGCCAAGACCACTAAGGACTGTGATCGACTCATTAGTATGGTGATGTGACTGGAACAGTCTTTCATTGAAGGGTTTCCACCACTGGAGTCTTTCAGTGGTCTTGACGTCCGGTTAAGGAAGCACAGGAACATCATTGGTGTCTCATTGGATAAAATCAGAACAGGCTATATTAAACTGACAGGGTTAAAAGTCAGTGAGTATATGTTAGGTTTATTATTGCTCTTTACCAATCCCTGTTTAAGACTGATAACCCTATAAAGTAGAAAATATGGGTTTAGGGTTCAGGAGTCGAAATTAAATGTTGATGCTGGGAGTCACAAAAAAATAAAGTAGACAATGATTGCATTAGTATCCATGTGATAGGGAAGTATAACAACTGTGAAAACAACAAAGATATTCCCATATTTTATCATTGTCAATCCTTTCCCAGTTTTTTCTGTTTTCAGAAAAGGCTTCCCCAGGTTCATTTTGTTGCAAAAAAAATAAAAATAAATAAATAATAAAAAAAACAAAACAAATTGCGCTTTCCTCATCCTATCGATGGTGCAATGCTGAAATCTTCACCTCTGGTCCCAGTGTCTGTTACTGTCTGATGCCACAGCACTACAAGCAATTGGTGACATCAGAAGCTTTGTCCATGTACAAGCAGCTGATCTATATGATTGACTATCAATGTGAAATCAGTGCTGCAGACAGTAACAGATAATGTGAAGAACTGTATTTTGTTTTATTTTTTAAAGAAACTGTGCCTAGGGGCAGGTTTCCTGAAGAGTACTTAAAGGGAATTTGTGAGCAGGTTTTTGCTATGTAGGATGAGAACAGCATGCTGCAAGAATTAAAAAATACAAGCAAAAAAAACCCCAGTCAACTCTGCCCCTCTTATCAGGCACTGAGCTATTGGTTATGTAAAGTAAAGGCTTTATGAACCTGTGATTACCATTACAGGACTACTTTGCCACACACAAGGCAGTCAGACACCCCCCCCCTGCTGTGATTTACACTTCACAGTCAATGCACAGTCTCTATTGAGAGCCAGGGACAGCTCTCCCAGCTCTGCTGTGTTTCTAGAACTAAATTCTTTGATAAGTTGAAAGGCTTCAGCCAGCAAACAATGTGAAACATCGTTGGGATTCAGGGCTTCTTTGCCTATATTATGTTGCTGTCATATGAGGTAGCAGAAACCTGCTGACAGATTCCCTTTAAAGGATTATTCCAGTGTTCTACCTTGAGGGACACACACTCACACACTTCCCATCTTCCTGCTTGAAGAGTGGCAGTTTTGGCCACCAGTATAGCTGCTCTGCTGGTCTGGACTGTAGTGATGTTTAATCCTCCAACCAGTAGCAGTTTTATCTCTGTAGCATCAGAGAAGATCAGGGGCACTGATACTGGTCAGATTCAGTAATTTAGCCAGCTTCAGAACTGTGCTTGCAAGTTATATAGCAAAGGGCTTGCAAGCACTCGCTCCTTTTCCTGAACCAGACACCACTGATAGCTTGAAGAGATGGTCCATATCTTAGACAACAAGGACTATTAGTAAGAGGCACATTGCAGACTTGCTTGTTTTTTTTTTTTTTCAAACACTTTGTAATTTTTCCTATTTCAGAAGTGAGGACTGTTCCTAAGATAAATATGTGATAACCACTTTGGCCAATATTACAATTCTAATGTCTGACAATAAGACTAGAAAGCAAAAAAATGTAGGTTTATTCTTCCTAGAGTGAGTAATGTAGCTGCGAGCATATTGCAGGGCAGACCGGGGCTGCAGTAAATCAGCTGCGCCGTACCAAGCAAATATGTAACTTTGCTTGACTTGCTAATTGGTAAAGTGTAATTTACTTATATGCCTAATCCTGAGCAGCTGCCTCACTGCAGGTCTCTGTATTGTCAGTGAATACCTGCCCGGGACATAATCTCTAAACTGAATGTCCCTTACCGCACTATATACACAGCGAAACAATGCAATAATTATACTGCTTTGCTATAAGACGTTTCAAGACCTTATTGTGGTGATTGTATTTATTAAATAGTTATATTATTTTCCAATGTGAACAATGGAATAGGCACATCTTTATAATCCCCAACTTCACAGTCTTCTGCATATGTGAATGCATACATATAAACAATGACAATACAAGGAACACATGGAGAAAATGACTCAAATTTAGAGCTTTTCTTTTCTTCCATTTACATGTTCTTGTTTTTCTAACTTTAAATCATGCAAATGTCAACCTCACTGCAGTTGTATCAGATAGCAATGAATTATGTGCTTACAATGGTCAATTGATTTGCTGCATGCTTAGAAATATTTTCATGCCAATGTTACTTCCGCTGTGAACAGATGTATGACTGTGAAAAGTCCACATGTGAGGAAAGTATACCCAAACATAGAGAGACAGCGGGATTTAACTATTTCCAAGCTTTGTATACTTCCAGCTAGTTTACAGTACCGTACGTTTTTAATGCATTAAGGATCTATGCACTGCACTTTTGCAGAAAGTTTTAAAAAGTGATTTAATGTCGGTTGTCTGGATAATAATGTGACAGAATATATTTTATGGGAAGTTTTACATATTGTTGTGCTTATACTGTGGCAGCAATGAATATGCATCTTATTCTAGAGCAGAATGGTAGCATTTTATTAGCCGCAATGTTTCAAGCTTGGAATCTCATATCTGCTGTATTTGTCAGACTATAAAATGCACCAGATCATAAGATGCAGCCCAGGTTCCAGAGGAGGAAAATAAGAAAAAAAATGAAGCAAAAAATGTGGGAATGACACACAGTTATGGGGGGGAATCTACTGCTGACCCTGTTATGGGGGTAATGTTCCCCAATTTTGTACTAATGTCCCCCATCCTGGGCCACCTTCAGGTATATATGTCCTTTATCCTAGTGTATATATTCTCTATCTTGGTACTTACAGTTCTGCTCAAACGTTTACATATCCCAGCATACTTTTTTCTTTCTTGGCCTTTTTTCAGAGAATATGAATGATAACACAATAACTTTTTTTCCACTCATGGTTAGTGGTTGGGTGAAGCCCTTTATTGTCTAAAGACTGTGTTTTCTCTTTTTAAATCATAATGATAACCAAAAACATCCAAGTGACCCTGATCAAAAGTTTACATACGCCAGTTATTAATACCGTGTATTGACCCTCTCTAACATCAATGACAGCTTGAAGTCTTTTGTGGTAGTTGTTGATGAGGCTCTTTATTTTCTCAGATGGTAAAGCTGTCCATTCTTCTTGGCAAAAAGCCTCCAGTTCCTGTAAATTCCTTGGCTTTCTTGCATGAACTGCACGCTTGAGTATTCCCCAGAGTGGCTCAATAATATTGAGGTCAGGAGATTGAGATGGCCACTCCAGAACCTTCACCTTGTTCTGCTGTAGCCAATGACAGGTCGACTTAGCCTTGTGTTTTGGATCGTTGTCATGTTGGAACGTCCAAGTACGTCCCATGCGCAGTTTCCAGACTGATGAGGGCTAATTTGCCTCCAGTATTTGCTGATAACGTTCTGCATTCATCTTTCCTTCAACTTTGAACAAGTTTCCTCTGCCTTTGTAGCTCATACATAAAATCTTACCATCTGCAGCCAAAAACAAAAACCAACACTGCACTTGCAGGATGCAGTCAGACCCCACTATGTAGAGCAAGCTCAGGTGCAAGCAGATAAATCACCTCTACCTACAGAGATGTGGGAAGTGACTTGCCATGCACATAATGGGCCTGCATAGGACACCATCACACTGATACAGCCTTTGTAGCTCACACTTCCCTACATCATCAGCGATCTACCTCTGTGCTTTACAGTAAATAAATGTAACGTTTATGGTTGTGGCCAAAAAGTTAAATTTTTGTCCCATCACTCCAAATTACCTTGTTTCAGATGTTTGGAGGCTTGTCTCTGTGCTGTTTGGTGTATTGTAGTCGAGATACTTTGTGGCATTTAAGTGTTAATGTCTTTCTTCTAGCAACTCGACCATGCAGCCCATTTTTCTTCAAGTGCCTCCTTATTGTGCATCTTGAAACAGCCACACCGCTAATTTTCAGTGAGTCCTTTATTTCAGCTAATGTTATTTATGTTTTTTTCTTTACATCCCAAAAAATTTTCCTGGCAGTTGTGGCTGAAATTTTTGTTGGTCTACCTGATCGTGGTATATACCTGAGGAAGGCTATTTTATGACATACATAGCCGAAACGTGTTGTTTTAACTATGCTTTTATGAATCTTATGATTTTTATTACTGTCCTTGTCATAAGGTCAGTCTCCTTGGGAGCGCTCAATCATCTGGATACCTTGATTATTTGCTGATTTGCCATTTGTTAATCACAGTTTGAACACTGCTGACTGACATTATCAATTCCTTTAATATCTTTTTGTATCCCTTTCCTGTTTCATACAGTTCAACTATCTTTTCTTGTAGATCTGTTGACTATTCTTTTGCTTTCCCCATGACTCTCAACCCAGGAACGTCAGTGGCTGGGTGAAAGATGCAAGAGTCTGTCTGGATCCTAGAAACTCTCTCAGCTTTTATGCACACACACACTGATTACAAGCAAACAGGTCACAGGTGAGGATGTTACCTTTAGTAGCCATTCAAACCCATTTGTGTCAACTTCTGTGAATGTTATCAGGCCAAAATCACCAGAGTATGTGAACTTTTGATCAGGGTCATTTGGATGTCTTTGTCGTTATGATTTAAAAAGAAAAAACACAGTTGTTTGACAATAAATGGCTTCACCCAACCACTAACGATGTGTGGAAAAAAAGTTTTTGTGTTATCATTCCTATTCTTTGAAAAAAAGGCCAATGGAAGCAAAATTATCTGCCCAAGGTATGTACCGTATTTTCCGCACTATAAGGCGCACCTAAAAGACTAAGATTTTCCCAGAAATCATAGGTGCGCCTTATAGTGCAGTGCGCCTTATATACGGATTTTTCCCAGAGTGCTAAGGGGGTGCCATTTGCCTGCAAATATTTGGCACCCCCCAGAAAATAAGGCATACCTTTGTGCCGCCATCCCCCTTTGTCCGGTGCCTGCCTGGCATCTCTGTGCAGGGGCGCGATCACCAGCCGCTGTCCCCGCCATCCATGCTGGTGCCGGTGCCTGCCTCGCATCACGTGCGGGGACGCGATCACCAGCCGCCGTCCCCGCCATCCATGCTGGTGTGCTGGTGCCGGTGCCGGTGCCTGCCTCTCATCACGTGCGGGGACGCGATCACCAGCCGCCGTCCCCGCTGTCCGGTGTCCGGTGCCGCCGCTGTTTTGCGCGCGCTCACAGCCCAGGAGCCCATCAGCCAATCACAGCTCCGCCCAGGAGCCTTGAGCCAATCCGAGGCCAGCTGACGTCAGCCCATAGCCTCTGATTGGCTGAGGGCTCCAGCACTGTGATTGGCTGTGGGCTCCAGTGCTGTGATTGGCTGTGGGCTCCAGTGCTGTGATTGGCTGTGGGCTCCAACGCTGTGATTTGCTGAGGGCTCCAGCGCTGAGAGTGCCTTGCCACACAGTACAGTAAGCCAAAGTACCAGTATAAAAAGTAAAAATCAGTTTGTGTGTGTGTGTGTCTGAGTGTGTGTGTGTGTGTCTGAGTGTGTATGTGTGTGTGTCTGAGTGTGTGTGTGTGTGTCTGACTGTGTGGGGTGCTGGAGGGTAATGGGAGGCTACACAGGGATACTGGAGGGTGGTGGGGTGCTACAGAGGGATGCTGGAGGGTGATGGGAGGCTACAGAGGGATGCTGGAGGGTGATGGAAGGCTACAGAGGGATGCTGGAGGGTGATGGAAGGCTACAGAGGGATGCTGGAGGGTGATGGGAGGCTACAGAGGGATGCTGGAGGGTGATGGAAGGCTACAGAGGGATGCTGGAGGGTGATGGGAGGCTACAGAGGGATGCTGGAGGGTGATGGAAGGCTACAGAGGGATGCTGGAGGGTGATGGGAGGCTACAGAGGGATGCTGGAGGTTGATGGAAGGCTACAGAGGGATGCTGGAGGGTGATGGGAGGCTACACAGGGATACTGGAGTCTGAGCTTTTTTTTTTTTTTTATGGTAATATGGTGCGCCTTATAATCCGGTGCGCCTTATATATGGACCAAGACGGCTTAAAAGTCATTTTTTGAGGGTGCGCCTTATAATCCGGTGCGCCTTATAGTGCGAAAAATACGGTAAACATTTGAGCACAAGTGTACGTCCCCTATCCTTGTCCCAACCTGGTGCATATGGCGCTCATCCTTGTTTATCTGACCCCATCCTAGTATATATGGCCCTCATCTTGGGCTATTCTCGTATATATGGTCCTCATCCTAGTATATATGGCCCCATGCTGGTATATATGGTCCTCATCCTAGGTTAATTTTGGTATATATGATCTCCATCCTGGGCTCATCATGGTATTTATGGCCCACATCCTGGTTCCATCCTGGTATATATGGCCCTCATCCTGGGCCCATTCTTTTTTTTTTATTCAAATATTTTTTATTAGATCATCTGCAAACATCACAAAAATAGTAACATTTGTACAGTTTCATGTTTTCGCCCGATAACAGTAAAACAGCCCCTCACAACCCCCCCTCCACCCCCCCAATTTTGTTCCAGACTTTCCGGGCATCAATACATGTAATAAACATGAGAATATTTCGTATTACTGCTCCCTAAATTTAACTCTACAACAATCTTCAATAGACGTAAAAACAAATATCCTGGGCCCTTTCTGGTATCTATGGTCTTCATTCTGGGCCTATCCTAGTATATATACCCCCATCTTGGTATATATGGGCCTCATCCTGGGCCCATCCAGGTGTATATGATCCCCATCATGGTAAATAATGCCCTCATCCTTATACATATGATCTCTACCATGGGCCCATCCTAGGCCATATATGGTCCTAAATGCCTCCAGTCATGCCACACACAAAAAATTATCTAGTTTACTCACCTTCTCTCAGCTGTCTCGGTGAGCAATGTCCTCCTCTGATGCCGACAACTGACTTAAACATGTAAGCGGTGCAGTGCAATATGTCATTGCCATGCACACCCACTTATACCAATGCCAGCAACTAGAACATTCACTGTGTTAATTTCATAAATAGCGGACACGTGTTTATCCAGCAGCTGCAGTGAGCTGGCTGCTGGGTAATCACATGTGCCAGCTATTAAAAAGTATATATTTTCACTTCCTCCCACGTCCATAATTCCTTTCACCTTTGGCTGGCCAGGATTATGGTCGAGGGGAGCAGTGAATATTAATTTTCTTAAACAGCGGGCACAGTGTTGGCTCCAGTGCTTGCTCCTGCCTCCTGTAACTTCACATAGTGGTAATTTAAAAAGTTTGCTAAGCTGACTTTAATGCAGGGATTCGGAAACTTTAACTACTGGGACTCGCCACAAGGCACAACTGGTGTGATGCCTGATCCTTGCCACAAGGTTGAAGGTGATGCCTGAGTCCATCGAGCTCAACAAGGTTGAAGGCGATGCCTAGTCCTTGCCACAAGGTCAAAAGTGATAGCTGGGCTTTGCCATAAGGTCGAAGACGATGCCTGGACTTCACACTTTGTGATCATCTGCAATGGAATGCTGCTCAATTTGCATTTTATTTAATTTCTCATGAACTGTGTATAATATGAATACAAGCAGAGATTGCCTCCACCAGATAAAGGGCTATCCAATTTAGGATCACTTCGGTAAAATTGCCTCCTCAGCTTGCCTCCCTGACAACTTGGGGGCACTCACTATGAAACCAGCCTAAGGCTACGTTCACATGCGGCGTAATTTCGGTGTGTTTTTGCGTGCACGTTTTTCCCGCGTTTTGCGGCTGCGCTATATGGCGCAGGTAAAAAATGTGCATTCACACACTGCTTTTTTTTTATGGCCGCATTTTTTCCCCAAGAGCAAAGGGGGAAGTGATATCACATGGGGGCAGGAATAATCTTGTTCCTTTGTGATATCTGTGTACTTTCACTTTTGCAGTGAATCTACATACACTGCGAAAGCAAACTAAAAGAATGCAATGGGTATTACAAATAATAAAAAAAAATCCTTACCTCTCTGCCGAGTGTCCCGGGATGCGAGGCATCCACGTCCGATCCAGCTTAACATGGGGGGCAAACGATCAGTTGATGTTCACCTGACAGCATCAGCTGAGGGGTTTAAACTCCCCCAAATTCGATCAGCGATGTGTCACGTGCCATCATCAGCTGATCATGACGTGACATCATCAGCTAAGCGGTTTAAATCGCCCCCAAAACTGTTCGATTTTGGCGGGCATTTTAAATCGATAAGCTGATGTGTCACGTGACACTATCAGCTGATTGCTACCGGCCAATCACATCTTTAAGGTCCTTGCAGCGATCGGACATCTTCCCCTTGGGTTCCAGGACAGCCGGCAGAGAGGAAAGTATTTATTTTTTTATTTTTAATACCTTTTGTTATCTTTAATTCGCTTTCGCAGTATATGTAGATACACTACGAAAGGAAACTACAGCCCGACATGTCACATGTCGGGGAGGAACACAGGATTCTTCCTCCCCCTTGTGACATCACGTCCTGCTATTTCCCCTGCTTCCGTGATTATAGGCACTGGAATAGGCTTTGTTGAATGACAATGTGTTTTCCAGCTCCTTATAATGGGGCCTTTGGGAGAAAAGCGTGGATATTTGTGTATTAACATGTCATTCTTTTTACGCGCGTGCTTTCTCCTCCAAAAGCACGGCTGAAAAAAGTGCAGCGTCTGAACGGCAAAAGTGAAAGTCCATTCACTTTGCTGGCAAATAGACGCAGATGTGCTTTTGCGGGAAAAGCACGACGTAAAAAGACGCGAAAGGTACGCTCTGTATAAACGCAGCCTTAAGGTACCTTTAACGCCGCTAAGGATGGTGGAAACAACCGGTTAATGAGAGAAATGTATCTTGCACCGCCAAATCAACCCAAGGTAGTGGCAGTGTAAAGACGGTTGTTTCCACCCGTCACTTGCGGCACCTGTTTCAGAGCATGAGGGTTTAATCTGGTAGCGGCCTGTATCGGCGTGTAAATAAGGAACAGGAGGGTTGTTTGACACCTTGGTATCTAGCTGGGGCGTGACACAGGCTCGGGAAACCACCCCCCTTCAGCGATCATTGGAGGAAGCTCCTGCGTTAGATTGGTAGACGCTGCATAGGGCGGAATATTTAAGGAGCTGACCAGTCACACTACACAATTGCTCGAGCATCATGTATTAGCAGCCTTTCCTGCGCTGGCTGGCCAATTATGATGCTATTGCTTTGTCCATCAGCGTACGAAATTCTCGTAATCCACAATTCTGGCACTCTATGTGTTGTCCCTGCTGCACCAGGTCCTTCCATATTACCTTCTGTACGGCGTGTAAATGAGGTAAGGTGCTCTACAGAAGGTAACTTGTGGCACCCGCGGTGCCTCCAGAATAGATTCAACCTTCTGTAGAGCACCTTGTAGCGGCGTGTAAAGGCGATGGGGGTACTGTTTGTAACCGTTGTTACGTGCTTGTGCACGTGAAGCACCCGGTTGTTTCCACCATCCTGTAGCGGCGTGTAAAGGTACCTTTACAGTTATCACTGCCATAATATGTTTTTATCTGTCCATGATGTGGTTGGATAGTCGGAATATGTATTGTAGAGATTTGGGTGTTGTAAATTCTGCAAAGTGTCTGCAAAGTAAATGAGTTTTAAGAACTCTCATCCGCATGCTAACGAGGAGAAATTTACAAATGCTGTAGATTGGCAGAATAGATTTCTCCTCTTTTAATGCAAAGGGTGAAATTTGCCGAAAAGTATTTCTGTAATAAAACTGCCCGATTTGGTGCGGCTGTTCACTGAATTTTGTGCTGCAGAAAATCTGAAGTTCACCAGTGACGTGGAAGCAATATTAAATCAATGTGAAGATATGTGGGTTTATTTGCTATGCTGCTTCCCATGATTAAGTGTTACATTTATTCAGCACTGGAGCCTGACCACCCATATCCTCATGGTCAGGATGTGGTCTCTTCTGTCTCGACTGTTAACTGGAAGTGATCATCTTTGTCAGACGGAGACTGTATTAAATTGTAGGTCAATTGAATTACGAGACTGGAAAGCAATACACTGTACATAGACGCATTTTACTTTAACTGACAACATACCAATTTCATGACATTCATTCAAGTAATTTGGTATGGCCAATTGGCCTATAACAACTTATCTCAGGTGGCATGGGGCTTAATGATTAGCACTGCAGCCTTGCAGCACTGGGGTTCTGGGTTCAAATCCCACCAAAGACAACATCTGCAAGGAGTTTATATGTTCTCCCTGTGTTTGGTGGGTTTCCTTGAGGTACTCTGAATTTCTCCCACACTCCAAAGACATAGTGATAGGGAATTTAAATCGTGAGCCCTAGTGGGGACAGTGATGCTGATGTATGTAAAGCGCTGTGGAATTAATGGTGTTATATAAGTGAGTAAATGTTGTTATCTTGATTTTTTTTTTTACTGTATCTGCCGCATAACGGCTGCACTTGCGGCACACTTGCAGCAAGCCCCATTCATTCTCTATGGGACTCGTGGCAGGTGCTGCAAGTGCGTTTTTTGCCATGATCCGGCAGTTGCGGCAGGTCAACAAAATGCATTTTCTTCACCTGCCGCAAGTCCAATAGAGAATGAATGGGACTTGCCGCAAGTGTGCCACAAGTACAGCTGTTACGCAGCAGATACGGTAAATCTGCCGGATCTGCCACAAATTAGCAGAAACTGAATGTTATTGCATAGACTTTTTAGTGAAATGCTCATCTCATCCTACTTTATAAGGGCCCTTTCACATTAGCGTTTTTTTTTTCGTGGCCGCACCTGCTGCAAGTGCAAAACCGCACTTGCCGCACCTGCCGCAAGTTCGCCTATGCCTTGTATGGCGTTTACCGCAACCGTGCCGCAAGTGCAGCCGGTATGCGGTAATCGCGGCAGATGCGTTTTTTTCACCGCATCTGCCGCGATTTGAAAAAAACGCTGATGTGAAAGCACCCTAACATGATGCCACAAAATTGTACATGATGAATGTGGCAGGTTCCTTTTACATTAACAGGAAAATTCAAACAGATATTTAAAGATCTCTCAATATTTCCACCCTTAATCTCCTCCTTTTCTCTTGGGCCACTTTATCTCAATTTACAAGTAAAACTGATAAATCTGAGTAGCATAGCCATGTTCACCATATCCTCATTGTCCTAGGTCTGGATGTATGTCATCTTTCAGCAGAATAGTCCTTCTTGCTTTGTCCTGTCAATAGATGGAGTAGATCAGCAGAATGTGAAGCCATGTTCTTCACAGGATTTCTCCTAGCAGTCTATCTAGTATGAGACCGAGACATATTTCCATATGATTTCCATATCAGGCAGAGGGTTTAGGTAGGTGTTAAAAACGCTGGAAAGTAAACTTTTAAATAGAGAAGTGAGAATAGCTTATTTTTATTAATTAACAAAATGAAAAGTTAATGATCAAAAGTGAAATGTCAATCAAATTAAAATTCACTCTTTGGCTGGCTTGACACCAGCCCCGGACCGGATTTTGGCTCCATAGTATCCTATGGGGCCGGATGGCAGCTATCTGCCATCTGGTTTCCATCTCTCCAGAAGAATCCGGGAAAAATCGGATTTTACTCACCGTACACAAAAATGTTACTTGCAACGTTTTTGTGTCCGGGGAGAAAAATCTCCCCAAATTGCTGTATCCCGGATTCTCCCGGTTCCGGTGCTATCCAGCGCCTCCTAACATGGGAGCCTATGGGGCCGGATTTCCCCGGTCTGGGAGGATCCGGGAACCAGACACCGGCGGCTGCACGCCGCTCTTATTTCAGGACCGCGGCTAGCTCCCTGCGAGTCACGGTCCTGATTAATCAGCAGCTGCGTCCAGCTGCACACCGGACCGGAGGGCACATTTGGCTTCAAAACAACACACATTTTTCTCTATATAGTAGAACAAAAGTTATGAAATAACTCAGCAGTTTTAGGCTATGTGCACACTGGCCGGGTTTGTGCAGGTTTAGCAGCGGAAACCGCCGGTCGGTTTCCATGAGGTTTATGTAAATTTATGTTAATCCAAAAGCGGCTTTTGGGTTAACATAATAACCTATGGAAACCGACCCCGGTGTGCACACACCGGCGGTTTCCACATGCTCATCCGTTGCTAACCCGCTGGGTTCCCAGCGGGTTAGCAAAGAATGAGCATGTTCTATAATCCGGCCGGTTCTGCAGCGGCTGCAAGCAGAATCATGTGCTGCTTCCAGCCGCTGCAGAACCGCCGGCGCTAACCCGCTGTGCACCCGCCGCACACCCGCCCGTCTCCCGCCGCACATACCCGACAGGAAGCCGGTGGACGGCTCCGGAGCTTCCTGTCGGGTCCGCCCAGCCGCCCACCGGCACAAAGCCGACGTAGTGTGCACATACCCTTACAAAAATCTTGGAGAACCAACCACACATCTTCTGTGGATGTAGACTTGTGTAAATCTTCTAGCTTCATGTGATCTCAAACAGATTTGATGATGTTGCAAGGAACCAAGATAATTCACTACTGCCTCCATGCACTCATTTCTATACCACTTACCAGTCCTTCCGTGAACAAACTGCCTTACAGCAAAGTAATTACAAATTTTGACTCATCAGTCCAGGGCACCTGCTGGCATTAATTTTCCTGCACCCCAGTTCATATGTTTTGATATATGATTGAGTTTCCTTGCCTTGTTTCCATATCGAAGGTAGGGATTTTTTTGGCTGCAATTCTTCCATGAGAATGACTTCTGGCTAGACTTCTTCAAACAGTAGATGGGTGTAGCTTGGTCTCATTGGTTACTGCAGTTCTGAGCTTATGTCTCTGCTGGACATCTTCCAATTCAAAGGGAAAAAAGCATGATGTGTCTTTCATCTGCTGCACCAATTTTCTTGGCTTACCACAGCGTCTGTGGTCCTTAGTGTCGACCATTTCTTAGTGCTTCTTCCAAAGAGTTTGAACAGTATTTGTTAAAATGGTGTCTGCTTTGTGATCTTTGCCTAGGAGAGACCTTGCTGTGCAGTATAGCTACCTTGTGTCTCGTTGCAGTGCTCAGTCTTCTTAAGGTGTATGATTTGATACATGAAACAGACTCCCATGACCTTACCTTTTGTAATGGGGACGTCACACGTGTCAATCTCTCGCGCCATGCTGGCGACATTGAGGCTAATTGCTGGTGAGCTGTCACACAGGACAGACTCACCAGCGATCAGTACCAGTGAGATCTCTGGTAACCATGTAAACAAGTGGGTAACTAAGCGCCGTGCGGCGCTTAGTTACCCGCTGTTTACCATGGACACCAGCTCTCAGCGCTTGCTGAGAGGCGCTGGGAGCTGGCTTCTCGCTTGTCTCCCGGTGTCACACGAAAGATGCTGTGTGTCCACCGGGCGACCATTGCCAGGTTTTAGAGCAGGGTCTAAAACCTGGCGAACATAAACCAGCAATTTATCGCTGGTTGATGCGCCTTGTCACACACTCATTATCGCTGCAACGTCATGGGCAGCAGCGATATTGCCCGCGATATTGACGTGTATGACATCCCCATACATTCTGTCTGTTCCCAAGACAGGTTTCAACTTAGCTGTTTGTACTAAGTTAATGACTGTTTCAACCTACATATGAAAATGATAACCATTATCACCTGCTTGTTGGTATATTTGGTTACTCATACACCTGAATATAAATTTACAAAACCCCTTATTGTTCATCAAGAAGAATTAATGCTGTCTTGAAGCCGGAAGGTGGTCACACCAAATATTGATTTTGACTTACTTTTCTGTTTTGTTCATTCACTTTCCATTTTGTTAATTAGAGAAAATCTAATTATTAACAATTTTATTTTTAAAGCATTTGCACTTTGCATTTTATCAACACCTGCCTAAAACTTTTGCAAAGTATTTCATATATAAAATGTTTGTGTGTCCATTTATTTGATAAATTCTTCCACTTTTTATGTAAAAGGATATTTTTTAATTATCAATTTATGTTATTATAAAAATCAAGTACGGTAATGGCCTTATCCTTTTGGTCATTTTTGTTCTGGACATGTAATTAGGGCTATCTTTGGTACCCCTACATACTGTGCCAGCTTTTTCTTCCTAACAGTAGGTTAGATGTAGTGTATGCTGCTGACACAAATAGCCTGTTCCATAGTTTTATTATTCTGTGGCTTGTAAAGAACAGTGTGTTTGTCTTGTGAAATGTCACATTTCTTTTTTTGCACTTTAAGTCTTACTTCTAAAATTTGCTCCTACCATTGTGTGCCATAGGCTATTTTTATGAGTTTTTTTATATACACATAATGAAGGAAGAGGCCGTGGTAGTTGAAATGCCACTGAGACCCTTCTGTTTGTTAGCTGGATGATACAATTTTATCTTAGAAAATTGATCTTTAATAAAAGTAAAATACTGCAGTAGACTTCATGATGGGAAGTGTTCTCGACTGTGTGACAGTCTCTTTCAGTAGGCTTTCATGCATGTACAAGGTAGCATGAAATTGTTCTGTGTCTATTCCAAAATAATTATATCTCCCTTTCTATCTGTCTCTTTTATTTCACAAACTTTGTCTCATGAAGATAAGCCCATTTCCACAAACAGGGTGGCCCAATGAGTAACTAATAACTTTTCTGACAGTGAAAGTTTTGTACAGTCAAACATTTCTCCTAAAGCAGGGGTGGGGAACCTCAGGCCCCACGGCCGCATGTGGCCCTTGATGACGTTTCCTGCGGCCCTGGGCAGATTCCTGGGGACAACAGTACTTGGGCTGGCAGACACGTTTTGCCGACTGACTGCCCTTTAAATCCAGTTCCCCAGTTATTTCTGTGCCCCAGTCTCAGCCTCCCCAGTGACGTATATGCCCCAACCTCTCCTGTGATGTCTATAGCCTTAGCAAACTGGAAAAACAGTTGTAAAGCAACATGATCAATTGCACATAGTTAAGGCAAAGAGAAGCAGCCCCAGCCACCACAGTAGGGTGAGTTGATAGTTTAACCAAATGTAGCAGGTTAATTTTCAAGTTGATAATTTTGTGCGGCCCCCAAAGGATGGTAGAAATTTCCAAATGGCCCCCGGCAGGAAAAAAGTTCCCCGCCCCTGTCCTAAAGGCTCATTCAGCCGTCTGTTTTGCCACGTATGATAGTCTTTTCGGCAGACCACATATTCCATTATTTTGGCGGATTGAGTGGTTGCGAGCAAAATCTTGGAAACATGTCCAAGGATCAAAAACTCCAATGCAAGTCTATGTACTGACTGGAGCCTTGATTTCTCCTCATGCCGATTATATCATACTGTTATTCAGTAGTCAGTGGGCTGGCAGGCTGCAGATAATACTGGATCTCTGGTACTGTAGCAGATAAACAGAGATTTTACAAAAATGGCTGCAATGAAAAAGAAAGTACCGTTTAAAAGTTAGAATCGGGATGTCCGTCACAAATGAACACATCACAAAATATTGAATGATTCCCTCTTTAGTATTGTATTGACTATACCTTTTTATATGTGTCTTAATCTGAAACTAGACTGGATAATAGGTCTTTGTTACAGTTGGGGTATATACATCCTAAATGGATTTCTTATCCCTCCTCGGCCGCTCATGCTGCTCTGCATCTGAAGTCACGCAAGCGCAGAGTGAGCAATGGGTGGTAGCAGTCCTGGCAACTAAAACGCCTCCTGTCGGTGATGTCAGCGCCGAAGCCCGCCCTGCTGTACATACATAATCTGGAGCAGGGTGGGCTCAGGCATTGACGTCACGGCAGGAGGCGTTTAAGCTGCTGGGACCGCTCCCGCCCATTGCTCGCTCTGCGTCTGTGTGATTTGAGATGCAGAGGAGCATGAGCAGCAGAGGAGGGGAGACACATAAAGGAGGTGTCACTGAGGGGCCTGGAGATAGCACAGAGAGGGCTGGAGGCGGGGAGGACAGCAGGGAATAGCGAGGACTCAGTGCTGAGTATGTCCCTCCTGATTCCTTATCTGTACTCTTTCTAAAATGTTTTATACAAATTACAAGGGGGCTAAGAGACATGGGGGACCCCTTCCCTGAATGCAGCAGACACGCTGCATTCAGGGGTGCTTTCAGTTTGGAAAGCATCAGGGGGTGACATGTCCTCTTTAAAATCCAAACTTCTATGGGTCCGCTCATCTCTAGTCAAGAGTAAGGAGCTCTCTCAATGACAACATTATGTTCCAATTGATTTAATTAATTTTTTCACATTTACCGTTGTATATGTTCTCTGCACTGTCAATAATGCACTAAACACATAGTATGATCTGATGCAGGAAGGTTTTCATCAGTTAAAGTCACTTGCAAAGCAAAAATACATGTTGAAAAAATGTATATAAATCCACCTTGGGGTCTCCATACACAGTAAAGATAGCCAAACTTTGATTAATCATCTAATATTATAAATGAAGTGCATATAGACTTCCTGACTACCATGAAAGATATGTGAAGAGAAAAGGATCTGACAGTTTTTGGAATTTAAATGACTGATCCCATTGTTCCCTAAGAACTTACAGTGAAGTAGTCGCCAGAGGTGTCTGACAGCCACTTACTCCACTCACCCTAATGAAAATGCAGGAATGTATGCCTGAGCAGACCATTCATGTATAAGGAGTGGTAGGGATAAGAGCTGCTGACCTAGCAAGCGTTTGTTTGAAAGCTTTCTAAAGTATGGTATATGGACATCCATAGCTTGTTCAGGTGTTAAAAAGTGGCTCTGGGATCATAAAAAGGCTATTTAGGGGATGATGTGATTTATTAATAACACAGGTCAACAAAAAAAAATTTTTTTTCTGGTGCCCAAAATATTTTAATGAATTTGGGGTATTTTTGGGGTGCTGATTCTGAATATGCTATCAGTTTTGCCAGATTGGCTCAAGTTTTTGAGATTTTTGGTATCTTATTTATAGCACTTGTTGGTAAATGCGACGCATCATCTCATTAATTTCTTTGGATTAGTACTTGAACTGAGCAGTTCTCAATATAGTTTTGTGTTAATTAGTGTTCTAAAAGTTTGTTCATAGCTTGATTTTTGCACTAACTTTATGTTTGTTGTCTGTTGTTCAGTGAAAAGCATGAACTCATCAAGAAGAAGTTGTCTTAACGATCCAGACTCATTCTGTTACATTTGTGGTGAATATACACTGACAAAACATAGAAGAAACATAACAGACTTCGTTACAAAAGTAGCAAAAAACGTCTTTTTTTTAACACATTTTACGAAAAATCTCAAAAACTTGAGCCAATCTGGCAAAACTGATGACATATTCAGAATCAGCACCCCAAAGTTACCCTAAATTCAATGAAATATCTTTGGCACCAAAAATGCTGTTGACCAGTGTAATCATTTCAGATCTATAAAACAAAGTATGATAATTTTATATTTTGTGTTATTTGTATGTATCTGGTGTAGTGATTTGCTCACTGAGTGTAATAAAGGGACAATCACAGATAGCGGGATTGATGCTGAAAGTGATGTTTTTCATTAAAATAAGTCCATCCGGTTTATTACACATCATAAACCAAACGTAAATTGAACAACATGAACAGTCCTTTTTAAATACATCAGCGGAACATTCATGACATACAGTCTGTCCCAATAGCGGTTACGCCTACCTGGCTTTATATACATCCCTTTTGGACACATGGCTACCTTAGCCATTCCCAGCTCCATTCAGTGACTTCTGCCAGTCCATCATTCAGGAAATGGCCCATCTGGGATCACCAACTTCTGTAAGTTTCAGATCCACCAGCAGGACTGTAGCTTCGTGAATGCTCCTATGGACGTTGCGTACCTTCGAAGACTACGGCCATTTCCACAGTTTCTATCCCAGGTGTGTTCCAGTACATGGCCGCTTCAATTACTGAGGGCGATTGGTCACTTGTTCTGCCATATATCTCTGGATTTCATGTCTTTCAGGGCACCAGCTGGTCTCAAGCAAGAGAGGCCTCATCGGTCACTAGACCTCCTGCTTTCCAAGGAGTTTCTTGCTCCTAAGCAGTACTGGCAGAGCCATCTCAGGCTCTGCAGATGAATTGTCCACCATTTGATTTTGGCCAGATGGCTGCTGCCAAGCCATCTGGCCAAACAGGAAATTTTTAAGTAGTCTACATAAATGCTCATGCAAATGGCCACACTGCGTCTCTCTATTCTCCCCTGTGTGACACCTGTTTCAAATGCGTTTGTTTTTTTTCTTTTATGAATCCAAAAAAAAAAGTAGCATGCTTAAGGCTGCTTTCACATCAGTGGTAAATTCATTGGGCTTGTGGTCAGGTGCGGCAAGTGCGGTTTGGCCAGATGCGACACCTTAAAAAACGCTGCTAGTAGGGTTTTTTTTCTTTTGCACGGCCGCAAGTGCCGGATCTCCCAGATCCAGCACAACTCACTTGCCGCACCTAACTGCAAGCCCCATAGAGAATGAATGGGGTTTGCCGGATTGGTGCTGCAAGTCGGCCGTTACACGGCACATCCCGCAGATATCATGAATTACGGTACCGCTGATGTGAAAGCAGCCTGATCAGATGAAATATTCTTCTTGAAGAATAATATTTAGAGAATGTGTTTAGGAGCTTGTATGGCTGCATATCAAGGAACCGTACAATATGCATGTATAGGGCTGTGCTTGAGAGCAAATTACTTAGATTGAAAAATAATGCTTTCCCATATTATAAAAGCACTTGTCTTGCATATTTTATCTAAACCTGCACTTTCAGGCTCTGTTCACATATGCATTGGAGGCTTGGTTTGCTGCCTCTGTTGCATAATAGTGCAGAATGCAGTGCTATCTTTCCCATCAAAACCAGCACTATAACTGAAACTGACACACACTGGGTAAAGGATCTGGTGGTTTCTCATTTTCACTAACAGAAGAACTGACAACACATGTGTAAAGTCAAACTAAATGGCTTGGACGAGCAACTCGGGGTGGATTATTGGAGCCGTAGCTCATTGGTCAGCACTGTATGGTGGCTCAGTGGTTAGCACTGTACGGTGGCTCAGTGGTTGGCACTGTATGGTGGCTCAGTGGTTGGCACTGTATGGTGGCTCAGTGGTTAGCACTGTATATGGTGGCTCGTGGTTAGCACTGTATATGGTGGCTCAGTGGTTAGCACTGTATACGGTGGCTCAGTGGTTAGCACTGTATGGTGGCTCAGTGGTTAGCACTGTATATGGTAGCTCAGTGGTTAGCACTGTATGGGGCTCAGTGGTTAGCACTGTATGGTGGCTCAGTGGTCAGCACTGTATGGTGGCTCAGTGGTTCAGCACTGTATGGTGGCTCAGTGGTTAGCACTGTATGGTGGCTCAGTGGTTAGCACTGTATGGTGGCTCAGTGGTTAGCACTGTATGGGGGCTCAGTGGTTAGCACTGTATGGTGGCTCAGTGGTCAGCACTGTATGGTGGCTCAGTGGTCAGCACTGTTACATTAAAGCCCTGAATTCAAATCTCACCAAGGACAACATCTGGAAGGAGTTTGTATGTTCTCCCCGTGTTTTGTGGGTTTCCTGCGAACTCTCTGGATTCCCCCCACATTCCAAAAACATTCTGTTTAGATTGTGCTCCCCATTGGGGATAGTGATGATGTCTGTAGAGCGCGGAGGAATTAAATATATAACATAAATAAATACATTTTAACTTTTTTCTTTACATTTTATGATGCTATGATTTTATGATTGTATACCAAAACTTGGGAATAGCAAAATAAGCTGGGATTTTCACTGCAGCACAAAGTATTTTTGCAGATGACTGTACAAATTGCGCCTTAGGGCAATTGCCTGTCCATGCTTGTGCTTACACAAGTGAAGGTAGAGATACATGTAGTAAATTTGAGGAGGGGAAGGTCAGCAGGCAGGCATGGGTTTAATAAATAATAGGCAGAAAAAGACTCCAGTGGATCGGTAGCTTACTGTCAAACATTGAAGATATCAATATGATATATCAGCTTCTACTTACATCACTGCCTCCCTGAGTGTGTCAGTACTGTCATAAAGCCACTAGCATAATCCTAATGCAGATCTTTACATGACCGTGTGTAATTTGTATAAGATATTAAGGCAGAGATTGGGGAATCTGTCTAGTGCCTCATAGGGTAACGCAACACGTGTGATTTCGCTCTTCACAAGAGACAAAGCGACAATTTCCAGACTGTTTGTTGCCTGATCAAGCAGCTGTGTACATTCTTCTCAGTTTGGGTCATGTCTCGGAATATTTTCCACAAGAGCAGACATTGCTACCTTGC
This sequence comes from Allobates femoralis, assembly GCA_033576535.1. Taxonomy (NCBI): domain Eukaryota; kingdom Metazoa; phylum Chordata; class Amphibia; order Anura; family Aromobatidae; genus Allobates; species Allobates femoralis. The sequence goes on from JARQOC010000001.1 coordinate 161,101,644, forward strand.
TCACCATGGCTCAGCCTTGTCTTTCATACTGATATGCCTGGCAGAACCTCTAGTTTTCATAAACATTTATTCATCTTTCTTTTAATAACTGTCTATATTTATGACTATTATATAAAGGAGCTGGCTGTTACAATAGACGTCTTGGGTTTGTACTTTAAGGTTAAGAGCTCGGTTGCTTTCACGTCTTTCCACATAAGCACTTTGGAACTCAAAGTAAATTACTCGGGTGAAGTTGATATTCTGAAATAGTAATAATCTGTTTTTTTACCATATTTGCTATAAAAGCAACTTTGAATTGAAGAAACTGACTGGGCTGCTCTCTCAACATGATCTGTAGATGTCTGATCAGTATAATATCTGAATGGTTCATCATTGGGCAAAAACAGTTATGGCTCTGTTTTAACCCCGAAGTTATTGTTTAACCTCACTATAACTTTCTTTCCTTGTGTGATCTGCATTTGCCTAGTGCTCTTCTTCCTAAAATCTTGTTTTTCTTTTTTTCAGGGAGGCAGCTGAGAGAAAATTCTCCATGAATGTACGTCACAATGATGATGACCGACCAAATCCCACTGGAACTGCCACCCCTGCTGAATGGGGAGGTAGCCATGATGCCACATGTGGTAAATGGAGATGGGTCACAGCAGGTTGGTAAAATTGTATAAAGATTTATAAATTAAAGAAGAAAAATTACATCACTTCCTTGGATCCTGCAACTTGTATTATCCAATGAAGATTTTGTTCTCTATAATCAGGTTGCGTTACCTTATTCCATGAAGAGGAGTTAAGCTGTTGAGAAAGAAACATTCATATGAAGTGTGAAGAATTTGCAGTAGCCCTCTCCGAATATGGTTAAAGGGAACCTGTCACCTGAATCTAAGTGCCTACACTATCACTAGCTGTCCCTACACCTTCCTTCAGTAAGTTTAAACTTATTTTTCAGATGTTTAATAGGGACACTTTAGATGAGAAAGGGATAGATAGGCAGCAGCTAGGAAGGTGTAGGGACAGCTAGTGATCATGTATGGCTTTTGATTCAGGTGACAGGTTCCCTTTAAAACCCTTCTAAACTGCTACATGTTACAGGCAAGGGATAAAAATGCAATACATATGCATGCAACAAACGTTTCACACTCACTATGCTTATACGTTCCCATAGAAGCACCAGTAAGTGCGCCTGCACATGTATAGCATTTTTCTCTTTGCCTGTGACCTTGCTTTTAACAAGATATAATTAAAAAGAGGTTTTACAATATTTATAGAATAAAGTTGGAATGATGTGTGAAATGAAAAGAAAACAAGAATGCAGTAATTTGGAAATCTCCTATAGCTATATTTTATCAGATTAGAAGGTGAAAGTTAGACATTTATCCAGTTCATTGGAAAAAAAAAAATATTCATTTTACAAAATTGATGCTGGAACACATCTCAAAGAAGTTGTGACAGGGTTAAGACAATGCTGGAAAAGTAAGTGGTAGCAATGAAAAACAACTGGAGGGTCAATTTTTAACTAAGTCACAAGATTATGTATAAAAGGAGTACGTTAGAGAGTCTCTCAGAAGCAGAGATGGTCAGAAGTTCTCCAATCTGTGAACGGTGTCTAAGGGTGCCGTCACACCATCCGACACTGCCGGAGATGTCAGCGGCAACGGGTGGGAGCGCGCACGCTTTTGGCGCCCCGCCAGCGTCGCCGCCCCCCGTTTATACTGGGAGACATCTCCGGCGAAGGGCCGGTGAGCTGAGAGGCAGCATCGCCGCCAGGGTGTCTCAAAACCCCAGTGGCGATGCTCGCCGGCGGCCGTTTACATCGCCGCAGATCGGCCGCCTGTTTTCACATCACTGATGTGAAACCAGGCAAGCTGTCAGAGCCGCCGACATCGCCCCTTTACATTAGGCGATGTAGGGGCGATGTCGCTGCCCATAGGCCACGCCCCTACGTCGCCTATGTAATTTGCGGCGATGTCGCCAGGTGTAACAGGGCCTTAATAATTGTGGAACAATTGTAATTTTTTTTGTTGAACATTTTTTTTCTGAAAAGACTGACTATCCCAATATCTACAATATATATTATTATTATTATTTATTATAGCGCCATTAATTCCTGGGTGCTTTACATGTGGGAAGGTTATACAAAGACAAATACAAGGTACATGGACAACATATGGCACACAGGTACAGAAGGAGAGAAGATGCTGTCCATGAGGGCTCACAATCTATGAACATCAAAAAATTCAGAGATTTGGGTGAAATCAAAGTGCATGAGGGACAAGTTTGATGGTCAATATTTGAAGCTCATGATCTATGGGCGCTAAGGCAACACTAAATAAAAATTGGATATGATTCAGTCATCTAAATCACTGCAAAAGCAATACTTCCAGAAATCGTTATCTGTGAACATGGTGCTCCATGCAATCTACGAAATCAAGTAGACCCTCTTTCATGGAAAAAAGAAGTAATTTATCAACACAATCCAGTAAAAACCTTCTTCTCTGAGGCAAAACATATTTAATGGTACCTTTACACGCCGTTACCGAAAGGTAGAAACCGGTAGGTGTCCGAGACAATTGTACCTTTTACCTTCAAAACACCGGGAAGTGGCGGCGTGTAATTCAGGTTGTACCGTCCTGTCTCTTTGGATACCTGTCTTTCAGCCGTGCTCAAAAACAAGCAGGTAGGGGGCGTGTCCTGCAGCTGATGGCGACGGACGCGTGGTGAGAGCTCTCCGCCACCCAGACCAGCTATAACGGCTCTAAACGGCGACAACCAAGCCTGTACAGCTCCCCAGTGACCCGCTCTGATCGTCAGTCACCTCCGGTCATGCCGAGGGCGAACTCCCGATGCCGGGACACCGATAGCAAACTCACCAGCTTCTTCCCGCCGGAGAGCCAGAGATACTCCAAGATGGCGCCCGCAAAGGAAACTGTGTGCGAGCCCGGCTCCAGAGACTCCGCTCAATCTCGGGACTCGCTAAGAACTCCCCGGTCACCCCGGAGGTCTGCAGAGCAAGACGCAGTGAGTAATGAGGATTCCCCGCTCACCAAGCGTTACCTGAGGGAAATGCTGGGGGACATAAGAGACTCCATGATAACTGAAATGCGGAGCATGAGGGAGGAGATGAGAGCAGACATGGCGGCCATGGGGGAAAGAACTACTAAGCTGGAATCCAAAATGTCTGACTTTGCTTCTGCACACAACAACTTAGCAGACAGCTATGACACATTAGACAGAGACATGGGAGCAGTACAAGCTAAACTATGCCATTTGGAAGACGGTTTACGGATTAATAACATCAAACTAAGAGGGATTGCAGAATCCCAGGATACAGAGGATTTATCAGCAATAGTGACGACATTCCTAGCAGCAGCTCTACCAAAAGCCCCTCCAGACATGCTTGAAGTGGTTAAACTTTACAGACTTCCAAAACCCGCCTCGCTACCAAAAGAAACCCCCAGGGACATACTGGTCTCTTTCCTGAGACCAGGCTCGAGGGATCTCCTCTTGCGTGCCATGAGGGATAATCCCTCACTACCACCCCCATTTGAAGCGGTTGCAACCTACCCAGACCTGTCCCCGGGAACGCTGGCCAGGAGGCGCGAGTTCACCTCTAGTTGTCGCATCCTCAGAGAGAAGGGGATCCAGTATGCATGGGGGACACCTACAGCTGTAAACTTCCGATACAAAGGATCTAGACACTCGTTTGGCTCCCCCACCCAACTTAGGAAGGCTCTAAAGACATGGAACTTAACATCATCGGGCCAAAATTCACCCCGACCCCCCCGCGACGAGCCTCAGGAACCATAACATCGGGACCATGACTGACACCATCGTAGCTTGGGACGACGACCTGTTGGTCTGGCGGGCGAAAGCTCCAATTTGGCTGTCTGCCATACCCTGAGCCCTGCTCCTCCTCTGAAAGATCCTCGGGGTACCTTGTTCGGGAATACTTCCCCCCCCCCCCCCCCCCCCAGGACTGAGGGTCATGCGAGTACCCCCGGACTGAAGGAGAAGGGCCTTGTGGATTTATTAAATCCCCCCCCCCAAGGCTTCAGACGAATTAGTCTGGCCAAAGTTACGTTTACATTTGTGTTTGTGTATTCCCCAATTGTTTCTTGTCGCAGTGTTGTAATCTAATTATCCTCCCACAATTATCTGTTAACCCCCACATTTATCCCGGACCCTTTTTTCTTTCTCTACCCCCCTAATCTTCTCACCCCCCCCCCCACCTTTTCTTCTTCTCTCCTTTCTCTCCACTTTCTTTCTATCTAATCATTGGCTCCTTAGGCCTTTTCTCAAATTCTTACAAGTGTTGACTGAGACTCACTATTTGACTGCGTCTGTCATGGCAGGTTCTGCTTCCAACCTACAGGTGGCGACTTTAAACGTCAGGGGACTGAACTCCCCAATCAAACGATCCTTCTTATGGAGGGAAACTAGGAGGCTACGGGCGGACATACTCTGTATCCAAGAAACTCACCTACTAAAGGAAGATAATCATAGGGTAAGAAATTCTTCTTATCCGCATATATTCTTCGCTAACAATATAGTTAAAAAAGCAGGAGTCGGTATTATGGTGAGCGGCAGAGTCCAGTTCCAGCTGCAGACGCTAGAGGCTGACCCCCAGGGGAGATACCTAATTATGGGGTGTCTTATTTCCGGGGAAAAATATACCATTGTAACTCTATATGCCCCAAATTTTGGCCAAAAGAGATTCCTCAGATCTCTGTTTAAAAAGCTAAAAGGACCCACTGTGGGCTCTTTGATTATATGCGGTGATTTTAACCAAGTCATGGAGGTGAGGCTGGACTCTTCTGCGGGGGCGGGAAGAAGGGGAGGAGGAATAGCAGAGTTATGTAGGGAATTCAGACTCCATGATGTGTGGCGATACCTGAACGTGGAGGACAGAGACTACACCTTTTTCTCTAACAGTCATAAATCCTATTCCAGGATTGACTTTTTCCTGGTGGGAGATGACATACTAGCTCGCTGCAATGCAGCTAAGATAGGTCTGATCTCATGGTCAGACCATGCCCCTGTTACCCTTGGTATCCAAATGGGACGTTCGGGTGGCGCCTCGCGTAGATGGAGAATGAATGTAGCTCTCCTGTCGGACCAACAGGTCCTCGACACAATAGACGGCGAACTAGACGAATTCTTTCGTCTTAATGACAATGGGGAAGTTTCAGACGGAACCCTATGGAGTACACATAAAGCTGTTCTCCGGGCCTCCTTATACAGAAAGCATCCCAACAAAAGAGGACAAGAGAGAAATTCTGGAGGGAATGGTCCGAACAAATCACATAATTGGAAAAAGCGAACAAAATTAAGCCCACGCCCCTTTTAACCTCCCGAATACTAGATCTACGCATGAAACTTAGAGCCCAACTACTTTTCTACCATGAACTCCACCTGAGGAAACTTAATACCCAATTCTACTCTTCAGGGATAGGGCTGGTAAAATTTTGGCCAAAAGACTCAAGAAGCGAGTGGTACAAACTATGGTGACTTCCATGACCTCAGCGGAAGGTAAACAGATTAGAGACCCAACCGAGATAGTAGGAGTCATGGCAGAATACTATTCTAGACTGTATAACCTAGCTGATGACCCCCAGACTTTACAGCCTTCCATGCACTCCATACGGCATCATTTATCACAGATCGACGTACCAGTAGTCCCCCCAGACGTATTAGCAGACCTAAATGAGCCTATTACACTCTTAGAAGTAACTAACACCATTCGAGGCCTCAAGTCAAATTCTGCTCCGGGACCGGACGGATTTGCCAACGAGTATTATAAGACGCTCTCGTCCCGCCTTGCGCCCTATCTGCTCCGCCTCTTCCAACATTGGCAGTCTGAGGGAGTGCTCCCGGCCGAGGCTTTGGAGGCCACAATTGCCACCATCCAGAAGCCAGGGAAGCCCCCAGATCAGCCGGGCAACTATCGTCCCATCTCGTTATTAAACACGGATGTGAAGATATTTGCTAGAATCTTGGCCTCTCGTTTAACGAGAGTGTTGCCCCTTTTGGTGGACGCGGATCAGGTGGGGTTTGTAGCGGGACGACAAGCTAGAGACGGCACTAGACGTATGTTGGACTTGATTGATGTGGTGGAGACAAAGGGGGCCCCCAGTGTATTCCTGTCATTGGACGCTGAGAAGGCCTTTGACAGGGTGCACTGGGGATACCTACAGGGGGTCCTTGAGAGATTTGGCTTCTCTGGGCCGATCTTGAAAGCGATTCTAAGTCTCTATTCCAATCCTAGAGCACGCGTCTCCATGTCGGGTTATCTATCACAACCCTTTACCATCACCAATGGGACGAGACAGGGATGCCCCCTCTCTCCCCTGATCTTCGCCCTCGTGATGGAGCCTCTTGCCGCATCAATTAGGTCCAACTTACAAATCTCAGGCATACAGGTTGGGACAAAGCGCCACGTCATAGGACTGTACGCTGACGATGTTATTATCTCATGCACGAACCCTTCCAATTCCATCCCAGCGGTGGTGAGGGAACTGGAGGCTTTCTCGGAGATCTCCTACTACAAGCTGAACTTGGGAAAATCCATGGCTCTCCCGGTTAACCTCTCAGAGACAGAGCTAGGTGATCTGAAAACGAAATTCACATGTACATGGGCAACAGACGGCATACCCTACCTCGGTATTGTGCTGTGTGCTTCCAAACATATAGCTCGAGTCAACATACAAACACTACTAGGCTCGTTGAGGAGGTCTTTGGAGGCCGGTCCACTTCCCCCCTTATCCTGGATGGCACGCATCCAGGCCTTTAAAATGATGTGGATGCCTAAACTGCTGTATCTTTTTCGCTGCCTCCCGTTAGCGTAGCCGACCAAACTACTCTCTCAGCTACAGAGGCTGATCAACAATTTCATCAGGGCAAAGGGGAGACCGAGAGTCCCGAGGCACACGATGTACCAGAGACTTAAAGGAGGAGGCATGGGAGTCCCAGATGTTACAGCGTACCTTAGAGCCACGATACTCGAGGCATCTAGGGAATTGTTAAGACGGCAGTCAGAATTGGGATGGGTTCAAATTGAATCGGAGATTCTCCCTGGGGTGGCGCCTGGGGTACTTCTAGCGGGAGCGGGTCTTGGTAAGGTCGGGGTAGTTCATCCCCTGACCACCATCCGCTCATTGAAATTGGTGTGGGACAAAATACCGGTTGCCTGGTCTAGGTTTCCCCCCGAGAAGATCCCGCTGAAGGCCCTCCAGGTGCATATTCCTGCATTGAATATATCTGCGTGGGGCGACCTGGGAATTGAGACTCTTGACGATCTCTTACGGGACGGTAAACTACTCACCTTTCAGCAGTTTAGCGAAGGGAGAAAGGAACTACTCAACACATTCTTACAGTACTCCCAGGTACGACACTTTCTCAGTTCTTTAGACTGCTTACACGACCTGAAACGTCCCTCACCATCACCACTTCAACGATACCTCTTCTCTGAAAACCCGCTACCGAGGGGGATATCTCTCATTTATGAAGGTTTACTGTCTCAAAACATAACAGGAAAACTGCCCTCGATGATTAGGTGGGAAGAGGATCTGGGTTTCTCAGCGGAAGCAGAGGAATGGGAGAGCGCGACTAATTGCGTAATACAAACCACTAAATGCATTAACCACTTGGAGTCCCTCAAAAAGGTTCACTTGCGTTGGTATACCACCCCGTCCAGACTAGCTAGATTCGGTTCGGGAAACTCTCCTTTGTGCTGGAGGCAATGCGGACAAAAGGGAGACTTGGGACACATGTGGTGGCTATGCCCCAAGATAGCCCAATTCTGGACGCTGGTGGCTGGCCTGATAGGCTCGGTCACTGACACCTCTATCCCCCTGTCACCACAACTTGCAATCCTGCATATAGGAGCAGAAACCTTCCCACCCGTCCTACGCCATGTGATAACGTACATTCTAATTGCAGCCAGACTGTGTGTTGCGGCTTCTTGGAAGAGTGTGTCCCCCCCCTCTCTAGGAGAGGTCATCAGAAAACTGAACCTCATCTACTGTCATGAATACCACTTAGCGTTGAACGCACCGAGACGTAGATATATTGCGGAGGCTTGGCAGTTGTGGGCAAAATACCCGGAGGCCATGCAACCACCGTAAGTCGAAAAATGTAATCATGGAGTGCAAAGCACTACGTTCTAACTGAATTACTCCATCTGACACTTGTCTTTCTCTCAATCTTCTCTTTCTTTCTAACTTTCTCTTACTCCCCCCCCCCCCCTTTTCTCACCCCACCCCCCCCCCCCCAATCACCTAATTGAATCTACCACTTCCTCCCCCCCCCTCCCCTTCTGTTATTCCCCACAAAATGTTTGATTTTGCATTGACACTTGACTAATTGATATTTTGTACCAAGACAATTTGTAACCTAAATTACATTATAATAAAAAATTATTGAAGAAAAAAAAAAAAAAAAAAAACAAGCAGGTATAAACCCTATGGTAGCGGCGTGTAATCAGGGTACAGGTACGGTATTTGAGTTCCCTGGGGCGCGCCACAGCGTCATGTATACCACGCCCCATCAGCGATCATTGGTGGGGACTACTGTGTACCCATTGGCTGTCCCTGTGCAGGGCGGCATATTTAACGAGATAACCAGTCACTACACATTTGCTGATAGCGTCATGTATTAGCCAGCCTCCCTGGGCTGGCCAATCATGATGTTATTGCCTTGTCCAATCACCGTACGAGCGCCGCGTAAGACACAACTCTGTCACGCCTATGTAGTTACGGCGCACAATATGTACGCCCAGATTTCCTTGTGGTGGCGGCGTGTAAATCAGTGAAGGTGCTCCACAGAAGGTAACCAGCGGCACCCGTCGGCACTTCCAGGGATCGAAAATACCTTCTGTGGAGCACCTTGTGGCGGCGTGTATTTGCGGTATCAGGTACCGTTAGGAACCGTTGAAAACATGCGCGTGCACGTGCGGTGCCTACCTGTTGCTACCCTCGGTAGCGGCGTGTAAAGGTACCATAAAATGTACTGAGGTAAATTAGAAAATTGTTTTGTGGTCAGATGAATCAAAATGTGAAACTTCTTTATAGAAACCATGGATGTCATGTTGTGTGGACTCGAGGAGAGGGCCCAGACAGCTTTTTATACACTCACGTTTTTTAAAGCCTGCATCTTTGATGGCATGTGGGTACCTATTGCATGAGGAGCTTACACCTCTTAAAGATATTCATTCTGAGCATTATAAACAGGTTTTAGAACAGCATATTCCCCCATCCATGCAACATCCATTTCAGTACAGGTCTGGCATATTATAGCAAGACAATGATAAACTACATAATTCATGCATCACAACAGTATGGATTCACAGAGAAGAAGAATTTGATGATGCACTGGCCATCTACTGGCCAGACCTTTCACAAGGAGAAAACATTTGGCACATTATGAAATAAAAAATCCAGTAAAGTAGACCCAGAACTGTGGAATTTTAAGGAAGATAGAATATATATGTTATTAGTATAAGGTTGAAAATAGGGTGCCCCCATTCCACTGTGGCTAACCCTATTATCACCCTGGTATAAACCAAAGACAATATAAGAAGGTACAATTCAACCCAACTTAACTCAGCGTTCAGCTGCTGTAATTCATTATGCAAGTAGGTTTCCTAGACTCTAAAATTTTCTTCGCGGACCTGATGTGTTTCACCCCTTTTGATAAGAGGGCTCATCAGATGTTTAGGGAGAAGTCTTTTTGCCTTATAAATTGTTTCTACACACAGTGTGTAAGGATAACACCAGATTAAATAAGCACCTCTACCTGGGGGCCTATTAGGATAAAGGTCCAAGGTTTCAAGGTACAATTATGGCAGCAGAGGTCTACTTAAAAGTAAGACCAAAACATTCAGTATCCACAATAGAAAAATATTCAAATGGCTGCCATATTAGATGGACCATCCAAGAATGAGTCCCCTTAATTGTAAAGATTTCCCTGTAATAATAAAGCCACAATGTAAATCACTCTAAACAAAATATCTCTGGCAAACCAAGATTGTGCCATATTGGAGTTAAAGGATAGCCTGCAAGACCCAGTAAAGTCTTAACTTTAAACCATGTCCTGCTTGTTAGTACTAGAGTTAGTGAAGAACTTTGTCCAGCTCGTTTTCCACATCCCGTCTCTAAGAATAGTATAATCGGCAGGTTCATCATGTATTCACACAATACTATCTTCACCCTTCCACTAATCATTTTTAGTTGTTGGACCTGTGACCCCAGGAAATACACCTAGGGGAGCCGCGAGACCGCCCTGATCTTTCGTTCTCTGGAGAGTATTTAATCTAATTCTTGCTACCCCCTTTTTCCAAATTAGTTCTCTAAGCATTTTTTTGTCCAAACTAATATTTGTTCAGCAACATTCCAAGGTGTAAGGGGGCCCACAGCTTTCCATGGTATAGTGGGGTCAATAGCTTTCCAAGGTATAGTGTGATCCACAGCTTTCCAAAGGATAGTGGGGTTCATATCTTTCCGGTGTAATGCGGTTTACAGCTTTCCAAGGTGTAGTGCGGTCTACAGCTATTAAAGGTGTAGTGCAGTCTACAGCTTTCCAAGGTGTAGTGGGGGCCACAGCTTTCCAAGGTATAGTGCGGGTCACAACTTTCCAAGGTATAGTGGGGTTCACATCTTTCCAAGGTGTAGCACGGTTTACAGATATTAAAGATGTAGTGGAGTTTTTCAAGGTGTAGTGGGTTCCATCCAAAGTGTAGTGTAGTCCACTGCTTTTCAAGGTGTAGTGGGGTCAACAGCTTTCCAAGGTGTAGCAGGGTCTACAGCTTTCCAAGGTTGTATGGGGTCCACAGCTTGTGATGCATAGTGAAAAGATTGAGCCCACATGTATGAGGAGGAGTATGCAGTCAGTCCTATCTATTCCAATATGAAGTAAGTAGCTTGTATAAGTTTTGAGCAGTGCATGCTTTAAGTCAAGGGTGGGAAACCTCAGGCCCCAGGGCCGCATGCAGCCCTCGATGACCTTTTCTGTGGCCCTCAGGCAGATTCCTGGGGACTGCAGTGCTTAGGCTGGCAGACACATTTTTCTGATGTCTAGGGCTCTAGCAAGCCTGAAAAAGCAGTTGAGAAGCAGCATGATCAATATCGCTTAACATCACAGCCACGCCAAAGAGAAGCAGCTCCAGCTACCACAGTAGGGGGGGTTGATTGTATAACCAAATATAGCGGGGTAATTTTCAAGTTGATAATTCCACCTATCTCCCCGTTACTCCCCCGCCTCCCCCCTCCGCCGAGCCCTCCACTGGCTCCCCATCCCCCAGCGATCTCGCTTCAAAACCCTAACCCTGACCTACAAGGCCATACACAACCTGTCCCCTCCCTACATCTCTGACCTAGTCTGCCGCTACCTCACCCTCACGCAACTTGCGCTCCTCTCAGGAAATCCTTCTCTCAACCCCCCGCATTTCCACCTCCCACAACCGCACACAAGACTTCTCTCGTGCTTCCAGCAGACTCTGGAACTCCCTCCCCCACCACATCAGACACTCCCCTACCCTGGGAACCTTCAATAAAAACCTGAAGACCCACCTCTTCCTACAAGGCTACAACACACACTGAGACCCAATCCACTGCACCATCTCGCCTCTCCCCCTCCTACTGTCTCCCTCCCCACTCCCTCTAGACTGTGAGCCCTCGCGGACAGGATCCCTGGCCCTATTGTACCCGTACGATTGTTTTGTCGATTTGTTGTCGTTCTTCGACCACTTGTCTTTGTCTACCCTCTAACTTTTACAGCGCCATGTATCCTAATAGCGCTATATAAATACCTAATAATAATAATAATAAATAATAATTTTGTGCACCCCCCGAAGGATGGTAGAAATTTTGAAATGGCCCTTGGCAGAAAAAAATTCCCCACCACTGCGTTAAGTGAAGTTTGCCTTTAATTTTGTTACAAATTCTGTTCTCTATAATGTACTTTTTGTTCTTTGGTTTGCATTACTCATACATTTTCATGGGCGATTGTGCATCTTGCTGAACATTCACTTTTTATATTTTTTCTGGACTGTTAATTTTTCCATTGACAAAAAGCCTGGGAAATGTTGCTTTATTCTTTTTACTTGTTAGATATCTTTTTGTTCATTTCTAAACTTTGTCTAACCACATCATTAAATCATTATTTTATGGTTGTTTGATCTCAGCTTCTTAAATATATAAAAGTATTAATTTAAGTGGTTCATGTTCAGAACTGTATGGCTGTAGCCATAATTTAGAACGTGATCATTGCTTTCCTTACTGGAATCTTCCCCAGACTAGTAAACTGGATGAAAATAATGAAAAAAAAATAATTCATGCAATTTTACCATTCGATTGTATGGTTGACATAGAAAAAGATGCTATACATTTTGAGCGACTATTCCTCACCTTTAAATTTTGATAGCGCTTGGACTTAAAAGTCATATCGTAGCTGACACACCCACCAGGGTCGTTGGGTACTGGAAACCGGGCCGGGTCGGTCCTTTTCTGTGGAAGTCACGGGGCTTTGACCCATTTGGTGATCATGAAGGTGTCGTTAAACGGGGGATATTCAGCTATATAGAGCCAACGATGCAGTTCAGGACCATTGGGGCAGTTGATGATACAGCAAAGATGACACAGTTTCCCACAGGTGGAGTAGGGCCCCAGGGCAGGTAATAGTCAAGCAAGGCTTTGGTGATCATTGAGGTGCAGGGTGACAGCTGCAGGGAAAGAACCGGAGGACACAGGGTTGTAGTTTCCGTTACCTTTACTTGGTGGTTGCAGATGCAGTCCGGGGCACTTATTACAGATGGAAATAGAGGTCCGGGTGGCTTGGAAGCAATTGGGTGATCTTCACACCAGGGGAATTCGGAGGCCTCCCTTTTGCTCTCTCCCTTTTAGGCCTTGCTACCTAAAGCTACTCTGTGACCCTCTTCCTGCGTGTTTAGTTGTTCCTACATGTATAGCAGACAGCTTGGGCCTTTTTCAGGTGCCGCTCCTCTCCTGGCGGCTCCGGGCTCTAATCTGCTGCTGTAACACCGGGTATTTGGTGTGGCCAGAAGACTAGCAGTCTTCTGCCCTCCGGACTCAGCTGCTGGGTCTTCAGTACCCCACAACTCGGGACTCCAGTGTCCTTTTCTCTGGCGCTCAGCTCCGGGATGAGCTCTGTTGCAGCTCAATTTCCCCTCGGAGCTCTCCTCGACGTCTCTCCTGTCTTCTTCTCCTCATACCATCTCCATTGGTTACCTCACACTGACTGAACTCCCACTTCCTGTTTGTCTCCTCTTTCACGGCTGGTCCAACTGTCTTTCTACTGCGCACTTCCTGCTGCTCCCCTGAAACCAGGTTAGAGATCCCCCTTCAGGCTCAGAGCAGGAAAAGTGTTGGATGCCGAGTATTACCTGGTGTGGGGACTCCTTCTTCCAGGCATGATATCACCCCCTGGGAGGGAGTTAATGCCACTGTGGCAACCCGACCCTGGGGTGCCACATAGCTCCAGATTGATGTAAAGTAAACCTTTTCCTATTAGATGTAAAGTTTAAAAAAAATCCTTATATGGTACCAGAAATGTGAAGGTGGCATTGTGGAGTCATGGAACAATAGTCAATCTCTTCCTAGAATCATCTTCTTTTTATGAAGGTTGTTTTTAATGTGGAATATCTGTTTTACTTACTTTTGATTTAAGTAAAAGCAGGAAATGAAAAACAGCTGTCAATTTTCAACTAAATGACACGACCGAGTATAAAAAGAGCATGTTAAAGTGCACCTGTCACCAGTTTTGGGGGTTAAGAGGAGGGCCAGGGCAGGCTTTATTTTTCAATTTACTGCCGTGATCTCCTCTGGCTTTATAAATGTGTGCATTGCCTGTATAGAGCAGAAGGATGTTTGCCCTGAGGAAGTAGCTGGTTAGCTATGAAATGCTTAGGATTTACCATTCTTGGGTCCATACTTTTCCTGAGATTTTACTATGTACACCGGTGGATCTGTGCAGCAGCCGTTTGTTTGAGTGGCGGTTGGGACTGGGTCACAACCTAATCAGGTGAGCCTCACCTATCACACTATTTGTCTAGTCTATTGTCAGATAAGACCCTCTATTGTGCTTCTTCTTTATTTATAGTATTGTTGTTAGTTTATGATCATGGTTCTAGTATTGATTAACTCAGTTGTATATTTGCTACCGACTGACAAGACTGGGACAATGTTCCTCTCCATCAACTGGTCCTCGCTAGTGTTGAGCGGGTGTAATAGTTACTATTCATTACTCATTCAGATAGCACAGTATTTGTGATGCTCATTACTCGGCGAGTATCGCTGGTGCTTGTGAGTGATATGTTGATCGTGAACCATCTGACACATATTGCCAGCTCCCCTCATGTACACAAAGGCAGTCGGCACCCCATTAAGAGCAGATGGAATGTTGGGCTCTCTCTGGGGGAATACAAGGTGTTGCATGAAAAACGCAAAAAAGAACACCTCCAGCCATGCCCCAGAAAGACTCGTTTTATAGCCGATGTGTGTGGGCGGAGCCTATCACTAATTGACTAACATTGGACTCACTATTTGGATGATTATTACAAAGTACTCGTTACGAGTATAGTGATTACGAATTTTTTCGCTACTCGCTCATCCCTAGTCCTCGCTTTTCTTTTTATAATAGTTTGTAAATGTCAGATAAGTGGATGCTACACAATGGTACACATGGCTCCCTCCAATTTTTTTTTACATTTGTTGCTGCTGTCAATATCTAAAATTATATATTTTTTTTGCTTTTTTTCAGTCTTAGTGAAGAAATATCTAACTTTCACCTTCTGATCTGTCTTTGTGTTCTGTTGTGAATAAAATATAGCTATAAGATTTCCAAATCATTGTATTCTTTCTTTTTACATTTTTCACAGCATCTCAACTTTTGTTTTGTAATTTGGGCTGTTAGTATTGTTACAGAAAAGAATACAAATAAGTTTTAAAATGACCATTTTAAATATATAGGAAGCCCTTAGATAACCTGGGTTTATGAGGACACATTGGATACAACATATAGTAATTAACTGAGCAGCTGGGGAGTTGGTTAGAATCTGCCCTGCCCTCTATTCTGTAGCCAAATTAGAAATAAATAAAAACTTGTCCAGTAAAGTATCTTCTATTGGGACAGCTGTTCTCAAGGTCTCATAGCAGCTGCTAAACTAGTGTACAATGTGTAGACATTGGGCATGAAATACAAAAATGGAGAAAATGTGTAAAGTATAATATTAAATGTCAATCATTTTACATTCAATGTTCATTACAGCTGGTGTATCACAGTGTAAAGGCCTCCATACACATAAGACTAGTTTACTGCGCCTGTCGATTTCAGAGGGTCTAATTATGTGATGGTCATTTGGGGGTCTTTTATAGCTGGCAAGTGTAGAATCAACCTGTGTGAATTCAAACGCCCACCGAGCTGTTCCTGCGACAGATAAACCAATGCAAGAGGTGCCAGCAGCTTTCTCCAGGTTCCCTATTGAAAAACACCTGAATACAGCAGTATGGGTAATTTGGATTAACTGTTGGCCAACTAAGATTTGTCCAACAACTATCCAGGTTTCCCCCATCATTATGTATTAAAGTCCCCTCATTCTACTGTATGTGGTCTCCATCTGACTATATGTGGTCCTCCCCTGGTATGTATGGTCTCCCCCTGGTATATATCTACTTGAATATAGCAGTATCCTGGTATATATATTGTCCTCCTTCCACCACCATAGACCTCCAATTATTATAATATAGATCCAATATTTCTCCATATATTATAATGCACCCTCATAGTCCTCGATGTATTATAATGCACCCCATAGTCTTCCATGCATGATATAGCCCTAATAGTCCTTCAGTCATAATAATGTACCCCCATGTTTCTCCATATAATATAATGCATCGCCATATATTAAATGCAGCTCCAATGGTCTTTCATGAATTATAACGCATCCCCATAATACTCCATGCATAAGGTGGCCCCCATATTTTTCCTGTCATTATAAAGCACCCTCATTATCTTCCATGTATTATAATGCAGCCCTATAGTCCTCCAATTATTACAATGTACCCTCATATCCCTCCATTATATTATAATGCAGCCTCATATCCCTCCATATGTTATTAAACCCCCAATCTCCTATAGTCCTTAGGCCACCATGTACTAATGATTAAAAAAAAAATAAGTTCTCACGTCTCCTTGGTTCTCTCACTGCTCCGGTCTCCTTGTGAACATCTTGCACTCTGCACATGTCAGCACAGCGACATGCAATAGTGATGTCACTGCACTCCTTTGTGCTGAATCATCAGAGCACAGGCACAGTGGGAGAATGATGAAGAAGGGAGCAGACAGTGAAGCGCTCCCTCTTTCATTACAGCTTTGTTGGGGGGGGTCCTAGAGGTGGCAACAGGCCCTCGTGATCACGGGTCCCAAAGCGGCCATGTGGTCTGCCGCTCAGTTAGCTGGATGTGTTTCCTTAGGGATGGACGTCCATCTGAAGCAGGCACTGGGGTCATCGTACCCTGTTACCCCGGGCCCAGTCGCAAACCCTATGACCGCGATTCTTACACCATTGTTTTCAGCACTGTACATTTGATCCATATATCAAACATTTAAGGGAGTCTGTTAGAATATAGGACATGATACTGCTCTGTAAAATGCAAGTGAACTATTTTATCAATTAGTTCAATACTTAAAAAGGGTTTTCCATCTTTTTTTTTCTTAGATGTGCCTGAAAATATTTCTTATTCATTAATTAAAAGGAACCTGTCACCCCCCCCAGGCATTTTACACTGTGCCCACCAGGTTACCCATCATGTAAATGGTGTTCTAGTAACCCCTGTATGTGCCCAGAGTGACCCCACATACCTGTGATATGAAGTTATATTCTGTGCACAGCTGGTCTTCATTAAGCACGGAGGCAGCTATTTGGGTCATGGAGGGGAATGTCTCACCGCCCCTCCGGCTGTTAATTCCGCCCTGCTGGATTCAAATCTCCCGACCCTCCTCTGGCCGGCGCTTGAGTGAAGCGCATCGGCGCATGAGGAGTGGTTGTCAGCGGGCCATAGAACAATGCTGAAGTCTCGCAAGACTTCACTAATCTGCAAAACTTCCGCATGGGCACCTGCTCCACTGCGCAGACGCGGGTGCCGCTGTTAGTGTGGAAGTCTCGCGAGACTTCAGCATTGTTCTATCGCCCACTGACAACCGCTCTTATGCACGCTGTGAGTGCCGCTGTCACTCAAGCGCCGCCAGAGGAGGAAGGAATTTGAATCCAGCAGGGTAGAAGTAGCAGCTGGAGGAGCAGCGAGACATTTCCCCTCCATGACCCAAATAGCTGCCTCCATGACTCAACAGGAGGACAGCTGTGCAAGGATATAACTTCATATCACAGGTATGTGTGGTCACTCTGGGCACATACAGGGGATACTAGAACCCCATTTACATGATGGGTAACCTGGTGGGCACAGTATAAAATGCCCTGGGGGGGTGACAGATTCCCTTTAAAAATATTGCACTTTACATTTTTTGCTTCTGTCTTGCATAGTGTGTTGCTAGCTGCAGAATGAGTAGACTAGAATCTAGTTGTGTTTGGAGAGATAAAGTCATGTGGTGCAAAGTTTTTAATGCAAGGCAAATATCAAAATGATTTTTAGCCACAAATTCTGTATGTATTTAAAACACCACTCCAGTGTTTGGAATTGTACTTTAAACCTAAGTCCTCTGTAATATACCCACCTTTTGGTGGCATCATCTTTACCGACTCCGCTCTGGTCCCGCGGCGCCATTTTGTGTCTGTATCTTCTGACAGGCAGGAAGTCAGAAGATACATCATAAGGTCTCAATGTATCTCTATGAAAGCCAGAACAAGGTCCCATAGAGATGTATTGAGTTGTGATCTCTGGTGCGCTTTATGAAACATTGGAGCTGCCGGTAAGTCTCAAATTACTGGAGAAGGACAGGAGCTGCGGTGATAGATGAAGCCGCCAAAAGGTGGGTATAAGATGGGTGTCGAACTTGGATTTAAGGTACCACTTCAGTGGTGCAATAAAAAATAAAACCTTTGTAGTTGCACTTTAACTAAGCAGCCTCTTTACACACTTGCCCATTTTGCTCCTCCTGTAAACATGGCTGACATGTAGATTTCATTACTTTTGGATTGTATTTTGTTCTTACATTTATTTGCTATTATATAAACATCTACACCAGTGATGGCGAACCTATGACACGCGTGTCAGCACTGACACGCGTAGCCATTTTCAGTGACACGCGGCCGCCGGAGAAACTACAAGTAGGATTCGGTACTCTGCGATCCTAGTTTTGTCAGCGTTTACTTTCTCTCACTCGCTAGTCTCGCTATTTGAATAAGAACCACAGACACGGCAGCAAAAAACTGTTGCGAGTGGGGCTTCCGACACGGCAATGCGAGCGCTTTCCGAGACATCTGCGATTACAGGGCCAGGTGCAGTAGCTGAGGAAAAAAAAATGTGCTGGAGGTCTGTAGGCCAGAACAGCAGAGCTCCGGCACAGAGCGTCTAGTCCTGGGACTTCCGGTAGGGCGGCGGAACTTGCTGGTTGGCTGGCGCAGCAGGGAGCAGCGGAACGCTGTGGGGGACGCATATCTGGGGCCCTGTGATCGCTTTCTGGAGGTCTGTCTGGAGGTCCAGTGATTACTACAGCAACCATCCTCCAGTGAAAGGTTCTGGGCAGAATCTGGGTGTCATGAATGTGTGATTGGACATTACTGAGATAAGTGAGGGGGAGGCTGGAAGAGGCCTGTGCTATGGGTGCCGTTTCCCGCCATTAATTTACATAAGGAACGCCATCTTGCAGCATAGTACAGACTCCATTTCACCACTATATTATTGTTGCGCACCCTATTAATCCCTATTTCTGCCCTTTCCTAAAAGACAGTTAACCCCTAATTGCCTGCAGGGCTATCTATAAATCTTCTGTCACTGCCCCTCTGATGGAGAAGCCAAAAAAAACAAGGTTAAGTAATGGAAGTGGTAGTAGTAGCAGTAGCCGACCCTTTCAAGAGACATGGACTGAGATGTATGGCATTATAGAAAAAAATGGCAGATCATTTTGCGTTCTATGTAGTGAAACGGTAGTAAGCAGAAATTCAGCAACAAAAAAGTCACTAAATCAGTGATGGCGAACCTGTGGCAGTCCCGCTGTTGCTGGACTGCCACAGGTTCGCCATCACTGGAAGAATTCCCCCTCCCCCTCACTTATCTGACTTAGTTCATGGCACCACACACAAGTTAAATAACAGCAAGACCAACAAAAGAAACCAACTGACAGATTAACAAAGAAGTCACTAAGCAGGTAAGTTAAATATTAAACATATTTGTTATTTAAACTATAAATATCGTAAAATTAGGGTTTTTTTTCTCAAGGTGACACACCTCCTGATTTATGCTCGGTTTTTTGGCGAATTTTGACACACTAAGCTCAAAAGGTTGCCCATCACTGATCTACACTGTAAATACAATAGCCATTTCCGTCTATATTGGGTGAGAGAGTGGGAGAAAAAAAAAGGAAATCCCCTCCTGTATGATATGGCATATGCGTGCCAGTAGTCATCGCCATTGTTCCTTCATCCTGTAACCCCCTTTACAATAGTCTGCAATCCATACTCCCCTCTGTTATGTTCCCAATACTCCTCTCTCAATGGAGAAAACTTCGTAATGTCCTAGACCTGACATAAGGAATACATCCAACGGGCTGTTTGCACATTTCTGCAGTAATTACTGTGTTTCTTGGAAGAGCATCTGCCTCACAGTTTGCTCTTGCTCTGCTCACACATTTGCAAAATATGACAATTATGGAGGCACTTCCTGCCCTTCATTGAAATTTGTTATGGTGACAGAACATTCCTGTTTTTCTAAATAATTTACTGGTAATCTTTTTAATTAAATTTCATGTTTCATTTAGTTTGCTTAAAGATAATTTTATGGCAATAATGATTTTTTCTATGGTTTGTTACAAAGAGACCTTTTTATGGGGCAGCATCTCTAATTCTCTGCTATTGCTGCATTTAAATAAGGATATTGCTTTTTTGTATATCTCCGTCCCATATTATCTCACCTGTACAAATCCGATAGTCTATATAATTAAAGAAACCGGTGATGTTGGGGTTCCCCTCCAATGTGATACTGAGCCAAAATAAAATACATTGCTGTGGGTTGATATTCTCACCCTGGGGTGGTACATAGTTACATAGTTATTGCCCCCCCCGCAAGGTAAGAATAGCAGCCCACAGCCACCCCAGAAATTGGCACATTCATTAGAAGCGCCAAATTCTAGCACTTTACCTGGCTGGTCTTGATTCCATGAAGAGTGCAAATATAATTGGGTAGAGCGGGCAACCTTAGTGGATTCCTTTCATAATACTAAATTGGACAAGAAACCTGAAGCCAAGACCACTGCATGGCCAATTTTATAATCCCAACCAGACCATATTTGTTTAGAACTCTCCCTAGCACCCCTAGTGTAACCATATCAAAGGTTTCTGTGTCCAAAGGCAAGAATAATCTAGGGGACATTCAGCTGTTTTAATTAAGTCAATCATCTACCGTATATTCTCGCGTATAAGCCGAGTTTTTCAGCCCAGCTGAAAAGTGCCCCCCTCGGCTTATACGCGAGTCACTCTGTATTTGCTGTGGGGGGGGGTGGCTGTGACCGGGTGCTGGAGGAGGCAGGAGGGGGCCGCAGTGACCGCGGGCGGTCATGTGGGGCCGCCTAATTAGTGTAATGAATATACACGACATTCCCCCGTCCATCAGCGGCGGGGGGATGCCGTGCATATTGCAATACACTGGCCCCCAGCAGTGGTACACAGCCCCCCCTCCTTATTATGTGTCCCCCAGGCTGCGGCACCTGTTAAAATAACAAACGTTTCATACATCACCTTTCCGGCGCAGCTCCTTCGCTCCCGGCTTCTTCCTGCTTGTGCCGGTGGCATATGATCGGGCGCAGGAGATGACGTCATCTCCTGCGCCCGGTCACAGCACTAGAAGCCGGCACAAGCAGGAAGAAGCCGGGACCGGAGGAGCTGCGCCGGAAAGGTGATGTATGAAACGTTTGTTATTTTAACAGGTGCCGCAGCCTGGGGGACACATAATAAGGAGGGGGGGCTGTGTATTACTGCTGGGGGCCAGTATACCACCACTGGGGGCCTGTATATCACTGCACAGGGGCCTGTATACCACTGCACAGGGGCCTGTATACTACTGAACAGGGGCCTGTATACCACTGCGCAGGGGCCTGTATACCACTGCGCAGGGGCCTGTATACCACTGCGCAGGGGCCTGTATACCACTGCGCAGGGGCCTGTATACCACTGCGCAGGGGCCTGTATACCACTGCGCAGGGGCCTGTATACCACTGCGCAGGGGCCTGTATGCCACTGCACAGGGGCCTGTATGCCACTGCACAGGGGCCTGTATACCACTGCTGAGGGGCCTGTATAATACCACTGCTGAGGGGCCTGTATACCATTACTGAGGGGTGCTATATACCAGTGATGGGAGGCTATATAATAGGATGGGGGTCTGCTGCATTTCATACCCTAGGCCAGTGATGGCGAACTCCAGGCCTCGAGTGCCGCACACAGTGCAGGTTTTCAGGATTTCCTTAGAGTTTGACAGTTGGTAATTTGATTGCCAACTGTCAAATACAATGGAAATCCTGAAAACCTGCACTGTGTGCGGCACTCGAGGCCTGGAGTTCGCCATCACTGCCCTAGGCTTATACGCGAGTCAATAACTTTTACCAACTTTTGGGGGCAAAAGTAGGGGGGTCGGCTTATACACGAGTATATACGGTATCTAGTGCCATCTTTGGACGGATGGCCTGACACAAAGACGGCCAGGTCAAGAGAGACCAGAGAGGGTAAAACCTTATGTAACCTAGTAGCCAATATTTTTGAGACCATCTTTAAATCACAGTCTAGGAGAGAGATGGGTTTAAAATTCCCTAATGTATCTTGAGGATTGCCTGGTTTCGGTAAGGTTGTAATAATAGCTTCCAGGTTAGATGGAGCAATACACTCAGATGATTGCCAGATGTTAAATGTTCTGAGTAAGAATGGAAAGAGACTAGATGAAAATTAATGGTAATATTCATTAGTTAGCTCATCTGGGCCCAGGGTAGAGTTACATTTAGCTGTCATAATAACCTTCTGAATCTCCTGGATGGAAAGCTTTAAATTAAGAGTATTTATTGGAAATTTTAGGGAGATTCAGTCTATCTAGGTAAGACTGGATGGCTTCAATGAACAGTTGGGTAGAATGGGAGTCTTATTTTAAATTATAAAGATCAAACTACTGTAATACTTAGCAAATGTGTCTCTTATTTCAACAGGATTTTGGAGAATTTTGGGAATTATTAGGCCCTTTTAGGTTTTCAATCCTGGACTTAATCTCCTGTTTCCTCATCCTGCTGGCGAACATAACACCAACGCTATCACCTATAGAATAAAACCAAGCAAGCCTTAGATTTCTTCAGGTTGTTTTCATACAAGGCTAGTAGATTACAAAGTGTTTAAAATCTGAGGCTTAAAATACTGTTGGAAATTGATGTGTCACGCTTCCGGGGGAAGGCACCCTAGAGTGGACCCACTGGGCCGTGGTACCAAACTCCCTTGGATGAGCTAATCCTAGTTTAACCAACCCCTATACAGGGATTGTCAGGGGCAAGCCCCGGGGTCTAAATACCACAGCTGCTACTGTGGGGCGGCTTGTAGGGTTATCCTATACTACGGTATGGCTAACGAGGGATCAAAGCCCGAGGCTAGGAGAGCAGGAATGGGTCTACCGGAGGAGAGCATAAGGCCTGACTAACAGCCAAAGAAGTAGAAGCTTACTAACTCAACAATCAGGCACCTCGCATCAGTGGAGGTGGCCTGATATACCAGAGGATTGGTCAAGGGGAGTGTCAGGTTGAGCCGTGCCGCCCCTACATTCACAGGGAATGAGCGCGACTGCGCCTAGTGCACCGCTGATTAGGTAGATGACTCCGACCATTGTAGTGTGCTGATGTGTGAGCCCGGTGGTCAGCAGACAGGAAGGGGACCCGGCAATAGCTCCGAGACACAGGATGCCTGATGCCCGATTGGTAGAGGAGAAGAGGATGCAGACCAAGGAGAGGTGAGCTGGGGAAGTGGTGCCAGGGGACCAAACATGATGGAGAAGAGGAGACCTTGTTGACTTCTTCAAGAGTCTTATGAAGGCTTTGTGGGCTGGCCACACAGTTTCATCAGGCACTATGCTATTGTTGCACAAAAAATAATCTGAGAAGTTTCTCGAAATGTTGTCCACCAAGCCCATTTTGGCGAGTAACTGGGTAATTAAGGGGATCCTGTCACCTCCAGAACACTTCCTAAAATACCAAAACATGTCCCTGCAGCATATTATCACTAATCTCACACTCCTTTTGTCTCCTAAAAGCATCCTGTGAACGTGCATAAAAACGTTTTAATACTCACTCATTAGTGATTATAATGAGTTTAAAACGGATGAATGCAATCCGATAAAACATCACATTGCACTCGCACCAATGTTAAACAATTGGCATGAGTAAAAAAAATCATGGCATGCTGCAATTGTCAGCGAGTCTCGGATCTCAAGTACTCATACAAGTCTATTGGTGTGTGTGAAATATTGCACTGCACTCGGATGTCGTCAATGGGCATTGGAGTATATGGAGAGATGAATCTCCCTCTCCTCTGCAGCTGTGATCCGATAGCAGGATCCGATTACGGTTGCATGACACTGCTCACAATCTCAGCAGAGCCTGTGCCAAGTGTCATTAGCATATTGCACCCGATGCTCAACACTAGTAGATCCTTATACCATTGGTATATATACATAAAATTAAAATGCCAACAACCCCAAATAATGACATTAGCAATTACACAGATTTTTCTGACACCTACGGTCACTCACTCGAAGGGGTGCCTTTACAAAGAGTAAATTCCTATAAAAATAGAGTTCCTCTAGGAGTAGAACCACCCAATTTTTAACCCTATCTCTTCAAATACATCATGGCATATCAAATGTAGATCAACACTCATACCCCATGGTAGAGCATACAAACACTAGAAATGTGTCAGTATGTAGAGAGTATGTGATGCCCATAACTGGATGTTCACCTGCGCTAAATGTCTAAATGTAATAAGACAACATTGATATCATTATTGCTAAATATACATCTATACAGATACAAATCAAATATTTCAAAGCCTATTTGACACATTTTCCCCAAAACTGATTCCTCTGGATTAATCCGTAATATAATAATCAAACACAGGAGATATACATGTGTGAAGAGTTTAAGGCAAAAGTAGTGGTCCCATTTCCCACTCGCGCTGATATTTCAGAGTTCCGTGCACTGAAGACTCTAGAAGATGTTTAAAGGGATCCTGTCACCCCAAAACGCATGTAAACCTATTAAAACCTGTCCCTAGAGCATATTAACACTATCCCTACACTCTTTTTACCTCCTAAATGCAGTAAGTGACATTGAATAAAAACGTTTTATAAGTACCTGATTAGTGCTGATAATGAGTGACTATCTATTCATAGTCACTCATCCAGGCTGCCCCTCTGCTTCATAGCACGCCTGAATAGGCGTGATCTACATCCAGGATTCAAATTCGTGCCTCCCCGCTGTGCCCTGTGTCGTAGGAGGCTGCAGTGTGGCTGGTGACGCGATCCGCGTCATTCCCGGCGCCTGGTGACGTATTTAGACCGGCGCCGCGCTGTTAGCTTCAAAATGCGCACTGCGCATGCGCATTGGGCATGCGCAGTGCGCATTTTGAAGCTAACAGCGCGGCGCCGGTCTAAATACGTCACCAGGCGCCGGGAATGACGCGGATCGCGTCACCAGCCACACTGCAGCCTCCTACGACACAGGGCACAGCGGGGAGGCACGAATTTGAATCCTGGATGTAGATCACGCCTATTCAGGCGTGCTATGAAGCAGAGGGGCAGTCTTGATGAGTGACTATGAATAGCATAGTCACTCATTATCAGCACTAATCAGGTACTTATAAAACGTTTTTATTCAATGTCACTTAATGCTTTTAGGAGGTAAAAAGAGTGTAGGGATAGTGTTAATATGCTCTAGGGACAGGTTTTAATAGGTTTACAGGTGTTTTGGGGGTGACAGGATCCCTTTAACTGTAACGTTTAAAAAGTCTAGGATAGAATACACTCTTGTATAGATGTCTATAACACTGTCATCCAAATATGTTATCTTCAATATGGGGCATCAGTCATGTATACTCTCATTATCCACCCTGACAAAATAGATGAGTGACTTCACCATAATGCAAGGACTGGACACACCTTCCAGCTAAGGTCCACATGAAATTATGCTAGGCATCTCATACCCTTGTATGCCATCATATCATTTATTATAACCTTCTGCAGATAGGATTTACAGCTGAGTAATGCAGCCCAATCTTCCCAATAGAGTAGGTATCCCACATCAATATGACCAATCAGCCTTCAGGTGTATAGGGATTACTCAGTATCGTGCCCTTCAGTTTGTCATGCGGCACTTACGTGCCCCTCCAGATTGCATAATGGTGTTTCCAGCTATATGGTCAGTTCGATGTGGACAACTAAAGGTGTACGGTATATAGTTTTATTTTTATTTAATTGGTAAAAAAAATTCAGAAGTTAAAAAAAGAAAAAAAATATATAAATAAATTCATGTGTTGCTTTTGTCGTCTATTTTTCAAGAACCATAACTATCTCATTTTTCAGGATCTAGGGCTAAGTGTCGGCTTATGTTTTGTGGCCTGAGACAAAGTTTTTACAAATTCTACTATAGGGTAGTTGTGACGATTTGATTGACGCTAGCATTTTATTGCACTGTTACGGTGGTTAAAAAGAAAAACATAACTCCTGGTGTTTTACCATACTTTTTTTTTTGTTACACTGTTTACCAATCTGATTAATTTTTTTTTTAATAATTTGGGAAGTTTTAATCGTGCAAATAGCATAGACAATAACAGAACATACAAATAGAAAATTGACTGGGAAGGCTGGCTGATATAAGCAATTTATGTTATGTCTAAGTGATTCAAGCCGGGTGTACATATTTAGTCATAAAATAATCAGCCGGTAGCTAACATAAAAGAAATAATACCTAACCATTAGGGCTAGGAAACAAATCAAGCTCCATGAAATGTTAACTGACAATTGCACTTTAGAAAAGAGGGACAATAGATGAGAAAATGTAGAAAGAAGTAGGGGGTTGGAGAAAAAGTGTGCTGAAGAAGAAAAGAGTAGAGAAGGTAAGGAGGGGGGAAGAAAATGTGGTAGTCATGGCCGGGGCCCGTGCCCTCATCCTCGTCAAGCAACAGTTTGTATTCAGCTGTCTGCTAGAAATCCATCCAAGTCGCCTAGGTACTCCAGAATTTCCTATAATTGTCATGTAAGGAAGCAGTCAAATATTCCGTATACATTAATTTGTTGACTTTACGAACCCAGTGTGAGATTTGATAAATTTTTTATATAATTTGATAGATTGCACTTTCCTGGAAACGCGGTACTAAATGTGCATTTTTTATTTTTCTATTTTCAATGGGGCAAAAAGTGGATGATTTGACCATTTTCTGTTTTTATTTTTTAAAAACTTTTTTTCTTCACTTTTTATTGTTTTTATTAGTTCCATTAGGGAATTTAAGCGTGTTCATCTGAAATTCTGATCCCTGTGATTGCTGGCACACAGCCATGAGCAGTGTCCTTACCCGAAACTGGGACATGTAACTGCTATCCTAAGAAAAGTAACCAAAAAGTACCATACACAAATTTATACCGCCCTGATGACTTTGTATAGAGACAGTTAAGCTCCTGAATAAATTAGTGAAGTATAGTAGCATTCCTGGGGCTAGGACAGTAATCTAGCAGAACCCCCATAGCAAACTTTTTAGGCAGACAGATATATTTATAAGTTTATGTCCAACTCTCAAACAAACCCTAAAAAAGACAAAAAGGTTTAGGAAAAGAAATATACAGTAACAGTAAACACAATATTCAGTGGTTCTTTAACTGATTTTCGTGGCGATCCAGCCACTGCACAGTATCCTTTTGGGTTATCAACAAAAATGAGTCATCAAATGTTGAGATCCTCCATCTCAAACTGAGTCTTCGCTTGATGTCTTGAAATTGTGCCAGTCTTTTTTAATTTCCACCGAAAAGTCAGGGAAGATGGGACACCTTTGATCCCTAAATACATAAGACAGAAGAGCCAATTTTAATATTTTGTCTTTGTCCTTTAAATGTAGCAATTTTATTAATACCGATCATGGCGGAGCTCCATTTGGTAGGGTGTCTGGAGGGGCGTCTCTATGCGCTCTTTCTATTCAACAAACTAGAGCGCTTCCCCCTTCCGAATGTGGATGACAGCCATTTCTCAAAGAAGATATCTGGAGCATTTCCTTTAGCTTTTTCAAGGACTCCTACCAAACAAAGTTTATTCTCTAGGTCTCAAATTCGGCTTGGTATATGGGCCACACGTAGAAAAATATTTTTATTTGGGGACCGCAGGATAAAATTACATTTTTATTGATATCATACTCTTTGTCTGTACATCTTTTGATCACTTTTTTTTTTACATTCTTGACTCATTTAGTTTATTTTTTTAAATGGTATTCATCGTACGACTTATAGCATAGTTTTATGGCTTGGGTTTCATGGCAGTGGCAATTAGAAATGTGCACTTTTTTGTTAATTTTAGCTTGTATATAAATAAAATGTTAATATAAAACAGCATTTTTAGTGGTAATAAGATATTATGCTTTTTGAATTCTTTTTAACCTTTTTTACATTTTATTCCCTTGTAAGTAATATAATTTTACAATTAGCTTCATATAGTAATTTTGTCCACCATCTTGCAGTAATGTGCCCATCCTGGTCCTCATCATGTAGTAATGTTCCCCTTCCTGGTCACCATCATGTAGTAATGTTCCCCTTCCTGATCTCTAACTTTTAGTTATATCTCCCGTCCTGGTCCCTATCTTTTAGCTATTTGTCCCATCCTGGTCCCTATATTTTAGCAATGTTCCTATTCTGATCCTCATCATGGAGTAATTTACCCATCCCGGTCCTCTTCTTGTAGTAATCTGCTCTATTCTTGTGCCTTTCTTTTAGTAATGTCCCCTTCCTGGTCCCCTTGTTGTAATGTGCTCATCCTTGTCCCCATTTTGTATTACTGTCTTCCTTCCTCATTCCCTTCTTGTAGCATTGACCCCACCCAGATCCCTTCTTAGTAAAGCAATGTCTCCAACCTTGTTCCCTTCTTGTAGTAATGTCTCCATTCTCATCCCCATCTTCTAGTAATGCCCCATCTTGGTCCCTATCTTGTAGTAATTTTCACATCCTGTTCCCCTTCAGTAATGACCCCTACTGTGTTGTTTTACACCACACACACACACACACACACACACACGTTCTTATGTCACTGTGCCATGTGTGTAGGCGCAGTGACAGAAGTACCCAATTCCCCGGGTAAGCAAGATAATAACGCGGATTCTAGAGGAGCTGTCACTATACGTGTACTGCTACATACCTAGCCAGACCACACCCATATATAGTATATTCTTAACACTGTTGTACAATCTAAGAACTAGACCTCTTCTTGTATAACATTCACGACCAGGTTAAGTCACATTTGGTCAAAGCAAAGCATCGGGAAAAAATTATTTTGTTTTTATTAGTTATTTTGGGATTGCACACAAGGCCTACCTTGTTTTAGTCATACTTTTCATGATGTAATCTTCCCGAAATGTTAAAAAAAAATCTTAATTGGGAAAGAGTTTAGTCATTATTCTTGTAACATCCTTGGTAAAGCTATTTACTTGACACATACCCGTCACAATCTACCATGCAAAGACAACTTGTACCTGCTATATATTTGGATATTTACTTAGAAAGTGATTATGTGGGCTTAAAAAAAATTCTACATTATGTATTTCTTTGACCAGAGCTCCTTCCTGATAATCCTTTAATTACAGAACAATTTTCTGGCAATATTGCCCTCAAGCAGGTTACAAACTATTATCAAGTTTTAGGATTTGCTCACAGAATATGTTTTTAGCGTTATATGATTAATCTGCTTCCTAACCTTACAAGCTAAAAATATGAAACGGGTGAAAACTTTCTTGGTTTTAGAATTTGCTTTGTAGTTGTGAAAATGACATGATATCCCCAATTACTGGAAGTGAAAATGTGGGTTTTGTCCCTTTGAAGGTGTATGGCGTCCTAGATAAGCATTACCGATAGAACTCGGCAACCGTAGGCAAAAATGACAATTAACAGAGCAACTTGGCAAAATGCGTCACAGAGCTAATGTGTAAGGTGACTATACCGATTGTAAGTCACACAACAGGGCAAGGTGAGCAGTGTCACACTAATTATTGACCTCATATTAAGGAGATAAGACCCCAATGCGCCCTTCTCTGTCCCCTTCTAGGTGACAGGGCTATTAATGGCATACTAGCATTTGCAGAAACCATTGGGACGTCCTTGTTAATGGGTTATTCTGTATGGACTGCGCAGAGGTTGTACTTCTATTTAAAAATTGCTATGTTTTTTGGGGATAGTGACTTGCAAAATGGAAAGTGTCTGGGTATTTGTGACTGATCTCCTATTACCATTCATGTCATTTCTCAAATGTTATTTGTCCATCACCTACAGGAGACATTGGCACTGTACACTCTGTATGACCAGTAGGCAAACATTCAGAGGTCTGCCACTTTCTCTGTAGGGCTATGTGCCCACCTAGCAGATTATTGCTGCACCATTTTTGTTCAAAACATGCACTTTTTAGCAGGCAAAACACTGTATTTTTTTCTGTAGCGTTTTTGGTGTGTTTTTTTTAGTGTGTTCTCTTCTTGCGGTTTCCCTATTATTGTCTATAGGGAAAGTGCAGAATGAAACACGCAAAGAATGACAATGCTGACTCTTTTTTTCTGAATCAAAATCTGCAGGTGAAAAAATCTGAAGGTGGGTACAGCACTTCAGAAATCCCATAGACTTGGCTGGGATGCGTTTTCGCTTGCAGATTTTAACAAAATCTGCAAGTAAAACCACGTAAAAAAACACATCAAAACGCTCGGAGTGCATATAGCCTTACTGCTGCTTCTATCACAAACTGAGCTCTATTGCTGTTTATACAATGGTTGCTGGTGGAGAAGCATGTGGTCTGACCAGTCCATCAGAATCAGTACAAATTAGAAAATAAAGCTTGTGATATGGTCCACAGGACTCTATATGTACAAGTGCATCTCAATAAATTAGAATATCATTGAAATAATAATTTATTCACATAATTCAATACATAAAGTGAAATGCATAAAATATACAGTATAGAGTAGTGATGAGTAAGTAGCGAAATATTCTCACTATACTCGTAACGAGTAGTTTGTAATACTCGCATATTCGTCCAAGTAGCGAGTCCAATGTCAGTCAATAAGTGATCGGCTTCGCCCACACACATCCAGCTATAAAACAAGTCTTTCTGGGACAGGGCAAGAGTGTGGTTTTTTTTGCATTTTCACTGCATACAACACCTTGCTCGGTCCCCAGAGAGACTCTACCATTCAAGAGGTTCTCATTGAGGTGCCAGCTCCCATTGTTTACTTAAAGGAGCTGACAATTTGTATCAGATCGTTAAGGATCGACACATCACTCACCAGCATCTGCAATACTTGCTGAGAAATGAGTATCACAATACCGTACTATCCGTGCGAGTAGCGAATAGTAACAATTACACTCGCTCATCACTAATATTGAGTCACTACAAACAGTGTGATCTATTTCAATTTTTTATTTCGGTTAATATTGATGATTATGTCTTACAGACAATGAAAACCCAAAGTTCATTATCTAAAAAAATTAGAATAATTAGCACAAAACATCTACAAAGGCTTAGTAAGTGTTTACAATGGTCCCTTAGTCTGGTTCAGTAGGCTACACAATCATGGGGAAGACTGTTGACTTGACAGATGTCCAGAAGGCAGTCATTGACACACTCCACAAGGAGGGTAAGCCACAAAAAGTCATTGCTAAAGAAGCTGGCTGTTCACAGACTGCTGTATGCAAACATATTAATGGAAAATGGAGTGGGAGGAAAAGGTGTGGTAGAAATAGGTGAACAAGCAACCGGGATAACCGCAGCCTTGAAAGGATTGTTAAGAAAAGGCCATTCAAAAATTTGGTGAGATTCACTAGGAGTGGACTGCTGCTGGAGTCAGTGCTTCAAGAACCAATACACACAGATGTATCCAGGACATGGGCTACAACTGTCGCATTCCTTGTCTCAAGCCACTCATGACCAATAGACAATGCAAGAAGTCTTACCTGGGCCAAGGATAAAAAGAGCTGGACTATTGATCTGTGGTTCAAGGTGTTGTTTTCAGATAAAAGTAAAGTTTGCATTTCATTTGGAAATCAAGGTCTCAAGGTCTGGAGGAAGACTGGAGAGGCACAATCTAAGCTGCTTGAGGTCTAGTGGGGAGTTTTCCACAATCAGCGGTGGTTTGGGGAGCCATGGTCAGGAGGAAATGGGCACACCACTATGTACAAACGCTATAAAAGGGTGCTCACCATACCAGGCAAGGGGAACATTTATGAGGAGAAAAAACGAGGCACATGAAAGGGACCAACACCAAATAGCAAAGTAGATAGTGAATCAAACAAATGCTTTATTGATATACAGTGCAGCGAAAGTTAAAAAAACTTAAAAACCCGTAGAGGCCCCCCAGTGAATTGGCGGCGAGACCATAAACAATTTAAATTACAATGGCAGAATGTTATAATAAACCATATGCAGTGGTGATACAGTAATAGACATATAATAGGACACAACCATATTTTGCAAATTTGTGTGTACACCTGTGTAAGCCGATATACCTAAGAGGTAGGATTGTACCAGTAGATACGGATAACAAACCAATTGGAACCCAGGTGTTCAGGGGCGTACAGAGTAGATACATATAATATTACTAGATGGTCGCCGATTCTAACGCATCGGTATTCTAGAATTCCTTGTAAACAGGAGTGAACTACGTAACACTATGGCTGACAGATCTTGTATACAGGAGTGAACTGCATCACACTACGACTGACAGCCTTGTAAACAGCAGAGAAGTGCGTCACACTATGAGCGGCAGTTCAAATTGCGCGCCAATATACCAAGCCGTGCACCGCTTCGCTGATTGGTCGTCGCCAGCCGTGACGACCAATCAGCGCACATTTGGCGCGTGTTTTAAAACACTACGCTGATTAGTCGCCCCGGCCGGCGGCAACCAATCAGCGCTGCGGAGCACCGCTTGGCACGGGTTTTGAATCCCGTGCCGCTGATTGGTCGCCGCTCACCAATCAAGCAGCGTGGATTCATATTTCCCGCCAAGCCGCGCCGCTCCACTGATTGGTCGCCGCAGCCGGAGTCAATCAATCAGAGAAGTAGCGCGGCTTGGCTGGGAATTTGAATTCTGGCCGCCATATAGGAATACCCATAATGTGGGTGTTCCAATATGGCGGTCGGGGTACTACCACTGCAAGCTGACGCCGGTCATCTCCCGGCTGGCTCGCCGCAGGCCTCTGTGCGGCAGTAGATGAGCCGCAGCTACCGTCGGATCTCCCGACGATAGCCGCGGTTGGACGCATGTATCCTGGCAATAGCGCCGCTGATGCATCACCATCGGCAGGTTTCAGCTTGGCGTGAGTTTTGAATGCGCGCGGCTGTTTTGCATACGCTTCGCTCATTGGTTGCCGCGGCTGACAGAGACCAATGAGCGTGGCGCACCATTTTCTGGACAGACAACAGACACGATTAGGCAATTATATAGTAGATACCTACAGCGGTGTGCAGCAGTATCAGTGTTGTGCGCAGTGTCGGTGTGCGGTGGTGTCGGTGTTGCGGTATCGGTGTACAGAAATATCAGTGTTGTGTGGTGGTGTCGGTGTGCAGTGGAGTCGGTGTACAGCACTATCAGTGTTGTGCGGCGGTATCGTGTGCGGCAGTGGCGGTGTTCGCGGTGTCTGTGTACAGCAGTGTAGGTGTACTGCACTATCAGTGTTGTGCGCAGTGTCGATGTGCGTGGTGTCGTGTTGCGGTATCGGTGTACAGAAATATCAGTGTTGTGTGGTGGTGTCGGTGTGCAGTGGAGTCGGTGTACAGCACTATCAGTGTTGTGCGGCGGTATCGGTGTGCGCAGTGGCGGTGTTCGGCGGTGTCTGTGTACAGCAGTGTAGGTGTACTGCACTATCAGTGTTGTGCGGCGGTGTCGGTGTGCGGTGGTGTCGGTGTTCAGTCGCCGGGTGAGACTAATCAGCGGCGGCAGAATGGAACGGGACAGGATGGAGAGAGTGAGGCAGGATGGACCCAGCGGTGTCAGTGTGCAGCGGTGTCAGTGTGCAGCGGTGTCAGTGTGCAGCGGTGTCAGTGTGCAGCGTGTCAGTGTGCAGCGGTGTCAGTGTGAAGTGGTGTCTGCGGTTGAAGCAGTGTCTGCAGGTAAGCTATAATCATCAACATTTACAGAAATAAACACTTGAAATAGATCACTCTGTTTGAAATGACTCTATATAATATTTACGTTTCATTTTATATATTGTATTTCTGAAATAAATGAACTTTTAAATTATATTCTAATTTATTGAGACGTCTTTGTAATTCTAGGATGTAAGAGGTCTGTATACAGTCTGTTCTGGCAGAGTAAAATGGTTGTTTCTGCCATGTGTATCAGCCCTCCTCCAATTTAATTGGTGCATGGTAATTTTACATACGATGATGGAAATAAACTGTGATCAATAGAAAGTTCACCGCACTCTTCATGTTGAAAGATGCAAAAAAGTAGCGTTCTATGTGTGATACAGGCCTGTGGTGGACACACAGTAAGGTGATGGGAAATTGTGACAAAAGAAAGATGTTTCAATCCTTGTGGGTCTTGTTCACAATATTGCTCTAAAGGTGAAGTGAACGTAAATTACATAAATGTCTGTAATCAAATAGAATACATGAAGATAGTTCATTGTACATACCAAATAATATTACAATATGCACAGATTATGTTAACGTGACTCAATGCATATTAACACTAAAACAACCAAATTAGTTGTAAGTATCTGAGTTGCCATAAACATGAAGCAGTAACATCCTTAGAAATGATATATAAACAGAATAGAGTTATGAGTATAGAAAGGCAGAATATATGCATAGAGGAAAGAACTCAGGATAAACAGACATTGATATTAACCTAGCAAATATAGGGTTAATGTGCATGTTAATAGCTTTATGAAAATGCCTGGCCGCAGTACTGAGGGTACAGAGCAGACTATAAAACATTGCTGTTGCTCTCTGTGCTGGGAGCTGTGACTATAATTGCTAAAGACACACCTGGATGACTGAAAGCCAGCGGCTCCCAGGAGAAAGAACCTTAATTTTCTCTGGATGCCGCACTTTTAGTACAGCACCTTCATAACACACAACACTATTAACTTGCAAATTAACCGTGTATCTGCAGGTTAATAGCATTATTAGACTGGGTAGGATTTCCTTTCATGAATTTGGCGCCTTTTACAACTGGAGTACATTTCTGGAAAACTTTCATCACAATATGATACTTTGGTGATATACTTTGTTGGGCAGACTTCACTATGTCCTGCCCCAGCAATACCCATTTTGACTAAACTGTCTGGAACTGGTGTGAGAATACTTGTAATAATAATATAAAATCTTTATATAGCGCCAACATATTCCGCAGCGCTTTACAATTAAGGCTGCTTCCACATCACGATTTTTGTTCATCTGTGGCTAATCGTTGATCCGATTTGGTCTCCATGTATCCCTATGGCACGGATGTGCATGGATTGGTCCTTATTGGCATCCGATTGTTGGCATCCGATTATGTCAGTTTTGTGATGGATCCATTTTTTTCCCCAAAATCAGAGCCCTGCCTTGAAAATAATCGGACAGAAACGGATCCGTTGCTGTCCATTTCAAATAACATGGAGCTTTATACTGACGGATCAAAACGGAGCCGTCAAAAATTCGGATTCATAAAGGGGGTTGATTTGCTGTACTGCACATACTCAGAAGCAAGGTAAAGCCCTATCTCTGCTAACTGATGATGGATCCTGGAAAACATGGATCCGTGGGCATCATGGCAGCTGTTGGCACAGATCCGTGCCTGTCCGTGTGATTCTTGAAATTGAAGGATCACCACGATGGCAAAAAACGTGATGTGAAAGCAGCCTTAGAGGTTCAATACAAGCGGTCATAAGTAACAGTTGTCAAGGGATACAATAATTAAAGCACAATAATGACAGCCCTGTTCATAACCGCTTACAGTCTACAATGAGATGGGGGTCACAGAGTACAAGGGCTTATTTACAATGAAGTGGGGAATAGATAAGAGCTACTTGAGTGGCCACCAGCCATCTTTGTAAAGCATTTTGTGTCTGGTGATTGAACAGGCTATGTCTGAGTGACTTTGACTAAGGTGCTTTATAAGTCACCCCCTAAAGAGATGTGTTTTTAGGGAGCGACTGAAACTATGTAAGTTGTGGGTAGACCTAATTTCTTGCGTTAGAGCATTCCAGAGAATTGGTACAGCTTGAGAGACGTCTTGGAGCGGAGTGGGAGGTTCAGATTAATGTAGAAGTTAGTCTAAAATTGCTTCCAGAGCATTGAGAACAGGTGGGTTGATAGACACAGATGAGGGTAGAGAGGTAGGAAGGTGCTGCACTGTGAAGAGCTGAGTGGGTGAACAAGCAATTTGAATTGGGTCCTATAATGTACAGGCAGCCAGTGCAATGACTGGCACAGATAGGAAGCATCGGAGTAATGGTTAGCCATATGGGTAACCCTAGCTGCCACATTAAGGATGGACTGGACAGGCTAAACCCTAGTGAGGGGGAGGCCAATTAATAGAGAATTACAATAATCATGGCTGGAGTGGATCAGGGCCACGGTGAAGGTTTGTGTTGTTTCCATGGTGAGAAAGGGGCGCGTTCTAGAGATATTCCGCAGATGCAAGCAGCAGAGCGGGCGAGATATTGTATATAGGAGGTGAAGGAGAGATCGGTGTCAAACATAACACACAGACAGCGAGCCTGCTGCCTAGGTGTTATCATGGTGCCGCACACTGAGAGGGAGTTGTCAGATTTAGGGAGGTTAATGGATGATGGGAGCAGAAGGAGTTCAGTTTTGGAAAGGTTGAGTTTTAGGTAAAGAGCGAACATGATATTGGAAACTGCAGTTAGACAGTCATTGGTGTTCTGTAATACAGCGAGGGTGAGGTCAGGGGAGGAAGTGTATACTTGTATGTCATCAGCATAAAAATGATACTGACAAATCTGCTGATGGTCTGTCCAATCGGCACTGTGTAGAGAGAGAAGAGAAAAGGCCAAAGACTGAACCCTGAGGGACCCCAATAGTGAGAGGAAGTGGAGCCAGCGAACGATACACTGAAAGAGCGGTCAGAAAGATAGGAGAGAACCAGGAGAGAGCGGTTTCCTTTATGCCGATGGAGTGCAGCGTAGCGAGTGGGAGGTGGTGGTCAACAGTGTCAAAAGCTGCAGAGAGATCAAGAAGGATGAGCAGAGAGTCTTGTCTCTGTGTCTGCCATTTGCAGTGTTGATCCAATGTCCTTATTACTGAATAAAAATGTAGCCGCCTTACATTTTGCATAGACTAACCTGAGCAGTAGATTGTGATATGAACATGTATACCACTTACTACCAGTCAGTCCATCTGACTTGTTCTTCCAGAGCTGAGCTTGTCAACTAGAAGTGAACATATTGTGAAGTTTCTAGAACCGGGATCTCAAACTCCAGGCCTCAAAGGCCGCTAACAGGTCATGTTTTCAGGATTTCCTTAGTACATAGGTAATAATTAAACAACATGCACTAGTGATGATTCCAGCTCTTGTGCAATGCTAAGGAAATCCTGAAAACATGCACTGTTGGCGGTCCTTAAGGTCTGGAGTTTAAGATCCCTGGTCTCGAAGAAACTGATCAGCTGCGTAGAGGTGGGCCACATAAGTTCAGAGTTCATCTACCCTTTTTTTCAACTTTAGGAGCATTGCTTATGAAGTTCCTCTAGTAGGAACATATTCACAAAGCCTGATTTGGGGAGTTTTAACGATTGAACGTTTGCATGTTGGTAATGAACATTGGAGCAGCTGAACTGGACGCATACACAGTGCAGGGAAGTCCAGAGAAATTTGGGTTGATTTTGGTGGTGGAGGAATAATGGTCTATGCTTCTTGATTTGTTCTTGTGTGATTCCATTTTTGTAGCATTATTTTACGAAAGTCTTTGTTGCCTGTTTAATATGACAGTGCCCGTGTGTGCAAAGCAAGTTCAATAAAAAATGGCTGCTTCAGTTTACTGTGGAAGAACGAGACCAATTGACACTGATTTTTCGAAGCTGTAAGTAGAATTGAATCCAGCTGGCTCCTCACTTACAGGATGTGGGATAGAAGAACAGTTCTTGGTGATGAAGTGGTGATATGATTAGAGCTGAGCCTATAAATATTAGTCTCCTTAATATAGCTATCTATTCAGGGACTCTGAGCAGTGTATAAATGATGGCCACCGATGAATGTGTCCTTCACTTTTATATTTTGTGAAAAGTTTCTTTAGTCTTGTGGTTCTATAGACAACTGTGCTCTAGATATAAAGTATTTGATACTTGTGTGTTGGTCTTATGACGACAACTAAACTATTTTCCTTTGGTCAGCTCAAACATATCCACCCCTTTCTTTGAATTGTACAACATGGCGTGTAATGCGTTAATAAACCTGTGGATAAGTCCGGTTTCACCAATCTTTATCTCATACATGAAATACATTCCTTTTTTATTTTGCAGTGTGCTGGACCCATACTTGTTACGTGTCAGTTTTTTTAAAATCCTTATTGTACCTTATATGTTTCTTTTTGTATGAACAATAAGCAGATCTTCGTCTTTCCTATCCATTATCCAGTAATTTACACACATCATACAGATTATTATTATTTATAGAACACCATTGTTTCCATGGTGATGTACATGAAAAAGGGTTACATATAGACAAGTTAAAAATACAATGAACAAAGTGATAAACTGATACAGAGGGGAGAGAGGACCCTGCCCTTGCGGGCTTACATTCTACAGGTCAATGGGGATGGAGACAGTAGGTTGGGTCTGCTCGGGTGGTGCTGGAGTGCCAGGTCCGATGGTGGTGGAGCGCCGGGTCCAGTGGTGTTGAGGCAGCACTGTGGTCATTGCAGGTTGTAGGCTGTTTTGAAGAGATGGGTTTTCAGGTTCCGCTTGAAGGTTCTGAGTGTAGGGACAGTCGGAAGTGATGGGGTACTGCGTTCCAGAGGATGGGGGATGCTCAGGTGAAGTCTTGCAGGCGGTTAGATGAGGAACGTACAAGTGTGGAGGAAAGGAGGTGGTCTTGGGAGGATCGAAGATTACGAGTTGGATGATATCGGGAGATTAGTTCAGAGATGTATGGGGGTACCGTTTGTGGATGGCTTTGAAAGTCAATGTTAGTAGTTTGAATTGGATACGCTGGTGAATTGTGAGCCAGTGGAGGGATTTGCAGAGGGGAGAAGTGGAGGAATAGCAAGGAGAGAGGTGGATTAGTCGGGCAGCAAAGTTAAGGACAGATTGAAGTGGTGCAAGAGTGTTAACAGGAAGGCCACAGAGTAGGAGGTTGCAGTAGTCAAGGCGGGAGATGATGAGGGAATGCATTAGTAGTTTAACAGATTGGGGGTTGAGGAAGGGACGGATTCTGGAAATATTTTTGAGTTGGAGGCGGCAGGAGGTGGTAAGGATTTGGATGTGTGGTTTGAAGGACAAGGTAGAGTCAAGTGTTACTCCAAGGCAGCGGACTTCAGGTACAGGGCAAAATATGATGTCATTTATTGTGATAGATAAGTCTGGTAAGGAAGCTGTGTGAGATGGAGGAAAGTTGATGAGTTCGGTTTTGTCTACATTGAGTTTTAGGAAGCAGATATCATCTAAATTTTATCGTTTTTTGTTTGTTTTTTTTTTTGGTTGGGCCTTTGACTTGTATGACTGAGTTTAATCCAAAACATGGATAAAAGTCAGACTTGTTTTCAGTTTTGTTTTTTTTGTGGTTTGTCTGCAAAAAAAAAAAAAGAGAATAGACACATTCTTAGTAATGTCTCTATGACCTGTCCATAAAAATAATGAATAAAAAAACGTGATTGTGAAGCGAGGTGGAACGTGCGTTAGGGAATCTACTGCCACAAGGTCCATATGGATTGCCTACTAAAATAGATATGTGATTGCTTTGGTATCTTTAGGGTATGTGCCCACAGGACGTTTTTTGAGCAGTCCTGAACACAGCAAAACATGAGGATCCTAGAGTCCTTGACAGGAAAAGTGCTATGATCTTGTCTGCATTTTTTTGTGCGTTTTTACTGCGTTTTTACTGCATTTTTGATGGTGCGTTTTTCCTGCGTTTTTTCCATTGACTGCACCAAAAACGCAGGAAAATAGAGCATGTCAATTCTTTCCTATCCCCACCAAAAACGCAGGTGTTTGACAGTTCTTGACACTTGCAAAACCAATGTGTGTGAATAGCGTTTCTGTGAAACACATTGGTTATGCTGGGAATGAAAACCGCAGGAACAAATTAGCATACATTACCATAAAACCAATGGTTAACTGCATGCAGAAACCGCAGCAAAAACGCCCTGTGTGCACATACCCTTACTCTGACAATTTTATGTGCTGGATTAACTTTATAAACTATTTAGTAACTGAGAAAAATGGTTTTACCACTTGCTTTCTAGAGCATTAGGGTGTGTTCACATTTTAGTATATAACGTTGACCTGGTTCCAAGACAGAAAAATTGTCAAGTGTCAGGAGAGAGTCTTGCGTTTTAATCTCCTCTCCTAGCATCTGTATGACATGCGAGTGTTATGAGAGTGTGGGTTTTTTCTCTCACCTTGGATAAAAAGCACACTTGCATAACACTCGCATGACAAACGGATGCTAAGTGAAGAAAAAAAAAATCGCACTTTAACCCCTTCACTCAGCGATTTTCCGGTTTTTATTTCCCTCCCCTTCTTCCAAGAGCCATAACTTTTTTTATTTTTCTGTCAATATAGACATATGTGGGCCTATTTTTGTGCTTTTGGATGACATCATTCATTTTATAATATATTGTACTGGAAAATGGAAAAACAATTCCAAATGCGATGAAATTGCAAAAAAAAAAAAACCTGCAAATTTTTTGCAGGGGTTTGTATTAACATGTTAGCTATATGGTAAAACTGGCCTGTCAATATGATTCCCATGGTCGGTACAGGCTTGTAAATACCAAACGTGGTTTTTTTTTACTTTTATTTAAGCAGTAAAAAAAATTCCGAAGTTTGTAAAAAAAAAGAAAAGACAATTGTGATTTTGTTGTCATATTCCGAGACATGTAGCATTTTCATTTTCAGGATCTGGAGCTGTGCAATGGCTTATTTTTTGCGTCTTGAGCTGACGTTTCTAATGATACTATTTTTGGGTAGATGCGCTGTTATGATCACCCGTTATTGCATTTCAGTGCAGTGTTGCAGTGACCCAAAAGAAGATAATTTTGGCGGTTTGACATTGTTTTCATTACACAGTTTACTGGTCAGAATAATTGATTTTATGTTTTGATAAATCAGGCATTTCTGAGCGCCGCAATACCAAATATGTGGTTTTTTATATAGTTTTATTTTCAATGGGGCAAAAAGGGAGTGATTTGAACTTATTATTTTTTTTTTTTAGATCTTTAAAAACTTTGTTTTTCCACTTTTTATTTACTTTATTAGCCCCCTTAGGGCACCTGAGACCTTCACTATTCGATCACTTGTGCTGTACAGAGCCGTGCTGATGCACGGCACAAATGATCATATCCTGTGAACACCGGTGCTTAGCTAGCGTTCACAGGAAGAGAGTCATGATGACAGCGACTGGGGTCAGCATTTGACCCTATCGCTGTCATGGCAACACATCAGAGCTCTGTCATTGCAGCACCCCGTGAATGGTGCGATTCCCGTCGACGTAACATAGATCCAGCCACGCCCATTAGCTGCACATGTCGGCTGATCAGATCAGCCGACATGTGCCGGGAACCAAGCGAGCTCTGCGCATGAACTCGCATCAAAGTCAGGGACACAACCTAGGACGTATATATATGGTCCTAGGTTGTAAAGGGGTTAAACAGCATCCTCAAGTGTTGTGTGGAGCATAAAGTAAATATTTTAAATGTGTTTTTTTTATCTTGTATAATAGCAGTAGTGTAGTGAAATAAGCTCAATGACAAATTACTGTAGATTTCTGTAAGAACAAGACCATATCTTGCTTAATCATTTGCAGGTTTTAGGTTTATTTCAGACTTGGTATGTTTTTCTCCAAGATGTTTCCAGTGTGATCCTATTTTGGCATCTGTCAGGTATAATGTAATGTTGTCATGATTTTCTTTTATGCTTTTAGATCCTGGTGACAAACAACAGTGTCACATTTTTTATAAACTTTTATAATGTAATAATTTTAATGGAAAGATGGTGCTGCTTACACTGCTATTATTCCTGTCAAATTTGTGTAGAGCCCTGAACTGGATCTCCTAATACAGATGTATACATGGGCTATAATACCTCTAATTCCCACCTTTTCATATATATGTAGCATAAATGATGTTGTATGTGTACGTGTAGTGTGTGTGTGTATATTAATATACTCACCTTCTTCTGCTCTCTCCAGGATCCAGTGGTTTTTGCTTCTCTTCTCAGGGACGTCACTGCACCTCAGACTAGTCGGCTCACTTTGTGCTCCATGTTTGAGCCGGCTTTACAATACAAGGCTATTAGCCTCATTCGACGTTCTGTAAACTTACTTTCTAAAAAGCCATTTCAGGGTCATGCAAAGCGCTGTGTGATCCGGTGAGTCTGTAGAGCGGTAACTTCACTGAGAAGAAACGTAGAGCGGCTCTGGATACCGAATAGAGAACACTAACTATATGCACATATAATGAAGGAAAATTTACATAGGAGGGCTTCTTTAAACTAATGATACAATGTTACTGATTTTACAAATCCAGTTGACTTCCATGCCAATGAAACTCAGCAAGCGAGCATTTTTATATTTTCGAAGTGCATCAAGTACTGGAAATGTAACCTAACTGAATTAATTTAAAGATTGTATTCATGGAGGACTGTAAATTTTTATGTATATTCTTATATATTAATTACACACATCTTAAGTGTGTGTAAATATATGTGTATACATGTATACTTTTCTTCGTTAGACGGCTTCATTAAAGTGGAGATGTTAGTATGTGAATATACCTGCTCCAGTTGACTTTTCAGATGTTGAGTTCTAAAGGACTTTCATCTTTTTTTTTTTGACAGGTCATTCTAGTT
Organism: Allobates femoralis; assembly: GCA_033576535.1. Lineage (NCBI taxonomy): Eukaryota > Metazoa > Chordata > Amphibia > Anura > Aromobatidae > Allobates > Allobates femoralis. The sequence goes on from JARQOC010000001.1 coordinate 161,144,079, forward strand.
CAGGTTAACCCAGGAGAAACCTTTACAATACGCGCGGAGGACGGAACACTACAGTGCATTCAAGGTAAGGAAGACTGACGTCTGTGTTAGACTGTAACTGCAGAGCTTTTCTCACACTAGTCCATTTAATATGTGAGACTGAAGCGTCTAAATCCTTCACTGTGGTTTCTGGTGAATGGGAGCACTGCTTTTCAGAGTGGAAAATTTATACTTGGTTTATGTTTCCCTCATTTAAAGGGAAACTATAATGGGTTTATTTAGATTGAAATATCAGTAGTCCAGTGGCTTGATGAATTCCAGTATGCAGGGCTAGAAAACCAGAATGTACTACTGGAACTTCCATCTAGTAAGAACATGAACTGGGATATATAACATTGCAGGAGCTTGATACCTCTATAAAGTATGAGGTGTAACTAAGCTAATACTTATTATAACTTAAAAGCAATTACATTGAATATATAAAAAAATTCTTTATAAGTCCGCCATCCCAATTTATAGCGTTTCTCAGGGGAAATCATAGCTAAATAGACTGTAAATAATGATTTATATAAGCTGGGAATATACTTTTTTTTTAGCCCATGTGCCCCAATGCTTTAGTAGTTGCTCCATCCAAAATTCTGTCCTCTTTCGTTAACGTGCTCAGTCTCGTGGACTCATGTGATCAGAGAAGTCTATGTGGGGCTGATAATTGCTTATTTGTAAGCCAGATCCCTTCTCTTCCGAGTAGTCAGAGAAGAGACCAGGAGTAGAGCAGCTGCTGGAGGATCAGGACATCATATTAAGTATAGCTACCGCAGGTACCGTATATACTCGTGTATAAGCCGACCCGTGTATAAGCCGACCCCCCTACTTTTGCCCCCAAAACCTGGGAAAATGTATTGACTCGTGTATAAGCCGAGGGTGGACCCCAGCACAGGTATACAGCCCCCAGCAGTGTGGTATACAGCAGCCCCAGAGGTATATACAGCAGCCCCAGTGGTAGTATACAGCAGCAGCCCCAGTGGTATATACAGCCCCAGTGGTAGTATACACGCAGCCCCAGTAGTATATACAGCCCTAGTAGTATATACAGCCCCAGTGGTAGTATACATGTAGCCCCAGTAGTATATACAGCCCCAGTGGTAGTATACAGGCAGCCCCAGTATTATATACAGCCCCAGTGGTAGTATACAGGCAGCCCCAGTATTCTATACAGCCCCAGTGGTAGTATACAGGCAGCCCCAGTATTATATACAGCCCCAGTGGTAGTATACAGGCAGCCCCAGTATTATATACAGCCCCAGTGGTAGTATACAGGCAGCCCCAGTGGTAGTATACAGGCAGCTCCAGTATTATATACAGCCCCAGTGGTAGTATACAGGCAGCCCCAGTATTATATACAACCCCAGTGGTAGTTTACAGGCAGCCCCAGTAGTATATACAACCCCAGTGGTAGTATACAGGCAGCCCCAGTAATGCAGGGCCCCCCCAGCGTGACTCCGGTCACTTGTAAAGCAAATTATACTTATCACTGTCCTGCTGTCCGCGCCCGCTCGCTGCTGACATCCGCGATCCTCCATCTTCATGCGTCTTCTTCCTGTTTCCTGTGCTCGTCGCAGGCAATGACGTCATTGCCTGCGACGAGCACAGGAAACAGGAAGAAGACGCATGAAGATGGAGGATCGCGGACGGCAGTGGCGAGCGGGCGCGGACGGCAGCGGGACAGTGATAAGTATAATTTGCTTTACAGGTGACCGGAGTCAGGCTGGGGGGGCCCTGCATTACTGGGGATGCTGGGGCTGCTAGGGCTGCCGTCACTGACTCGCGTATAAGCCGAGGGGGGTACTTTTCAGCCCAATTTTTGGGCTGAAAAACTCGGCTTATACGCGAGTATATACGGTATATTTTTCCATAGACAATATCTATATTTAGCTAGGAGAGGTTTTTTGTTGTAAGTTTTAGGCTGGGATCAGAAGGCCTTATTCAAAAATATGTCAGTCAACTTTATAAGATTGGTTATCTTCATGTGCAGCTCTGTGTGTCTGTAGTGCGAATAGGTGCAGGCACTGTCTTACATTGTATACAGTATTCTGGACTGTAAAAGTGACCAGAACAGTGCATGCTGGAATTTTCTTCCATGTGGACCACCAATTCATGAGAAAATTATGCAATGATGCTGTTTTTGATATTGACTTATATTGATACTCTGTCAATGCATGATATCATCATCATCTCTATTAGTGCATCAGTACACAGAGTAATGTTGACTTTCCAACCATAATAATACCCAGGAAAAGGTTGACAGAGACTGGAAAAAGTGGCATTTTGTAAACCCAAGGTATTTTAAAATAACATATACACTATGTGCAGAATTATTAGGTAAGTTGTATTGTAGAGGATTATTTTTATTATTGATCAACAACTATGTTCTCAATCAACCCAAAAGACTCAAATATCAAAGCTGAATATTTTTGGCAGTTGGAGCAGTTTTTTTTAGATTTGGCTATCTAACGCTGACCGTGTTTTTTTTCGCGGCCGCACCTGCCGCAAGTGCAAAACCGCACTTGCCGCACCTGCCGCAAGTACGCCTATACTTTGCATGGCGTTTACCGCAACCGCGCCGCAAGTGCAGCCGGTATGCGGTAATCACGGCAGATGCGGTTTTTTCACCGCATCTGCCGCGAATTTCAAAAAACGCGGCAGATGCGGTGAAAAAAACGCATCTGCCGCGATTACCGCATACCGGCTGCACTTGCGGCACGGTTGCGGCGCGGTTGCGGTAAACGCCATACAAGGTATAGGCGGACTTGCGGCAGGTGCGGCAAGTGCAGTTTTGGCACTTGCGGCAGGTGCGGCCGCGAAAAAAAATGCTGTCAGCCGCGTTTTTTTTCGCGGCCGCACCTGCCGCAAGTGCCAAAACCGCACTTGCCGTACCTGCCGCAAGTCCGCCTATACCTTGTATGGCGTTTACCGCAACCGCGCCGCAACCATGCCGCAAGTGCAGCCGGTATGCGGTAATCGCGGCAGATGCAGTTTTTTCACCGCATCTGCCGCAAATTTAAAAAAATGCTGATGTGAAAGGGCCCTAAGGCCCCTTTCACATCAGTGGTTTTTTTAAATCGCAGCAGATGCGGTAAAAAAACCGCATCTGCTGCGATTAACGCATAACCGCGACACTTGCGGCACAGTTGCGGCAAGTCCCATGCAATGTCTATGGGGCTTGCGGTAAGTGCGCAGCAGGTGCGGCAAGTGCGGTTTCGGCACTTGCAGCAGGTGCGGCCACGAAAAAAAACGCGATCAGCCGCGGGGTTTTTTCAGCCGCACCTGCCGCAAGTGCTGAAACCGCACTTGCCGCACCTGCCGCAAGCCCGCATAGACATTGCATTGGGCTTGCCGCAACTGTGCCGCAAGTGTCGCAGTTAAGGCCCTTTCACATCAGCGTTTTTTTCAAATCCGCGGCAGATGCGGTGAAAAAACCGCATCTGCCGCGATTACCGCATACCGGCTGCACTTGTGGCGTGGTTGCGGTTTTTGCCATGCAAAGTATAGGCGGACTTGCGGCAGGTGCGGCAAGTGCGGTTTTGCACTTGCGGCAGGTGCGGCCGCAAAAAAACCCGCGGCTGACCGCTTTTTTTTTCGCGGCCGCACCTGCCGCAAGTGCAAAACCGCACTTGCCGCACCTGCCGCAAGTCCGCCTATACTTTGCATGGCAAAAACCGCAACCGCGCCGCAAGTGCAGCCGGTATGCGGTAATCGCGGCAGATGCGGTTTTTTCACCGCATCTGCCGCGATTTGAAAAAAACGCTGATGTGAAAGGGCCCTTATGCGGTAATCGCGGCAGATGCGTTTTTTTCACCGCATCTGCCACGATTTAAAAAAAACGCTAGTGTGAAAGTACCCTTAGGAGGATATCTGTTTGTGCAGGTAACTATTACTGTACAGAATTATTAGGCAACTTAATAAAATCCTAATATATTCCCATCTCACTTGTTTATTTTCACCAGGTAAACCAATATAACTGCACAAAATTTAGAAATAAACATTTCTGACATGCAAAACCAAAACCCCAAAAAATTAGTGACCAATATAGCCACTTTTCTTTATGATGACACTCAACAGCTTTCCATCCATAGATTCTGTCAGTTGCTTGATCTGTTTACGATCAACATTACGTGCAGCAGCCACCACAGCCTCCCAGACACTGTTCCGAGAGGTGTACTGTTTTTCCTCTCTTTAGATCTCACATTTTAAGAGGGACCACAGGTTCTCTATGGGGTTTAGATCAGGTGAACAAGGGGGCCATGTCATTTTTTTTTTCTTCTTTTAGACCTTTACTGGCCAGCCACACTGTGGAGTAGTTGGATGCATGTGATGGAGCATTGTCCTGCATGAACATCACGTTTTTCTTGAAAGATACCGACTTCTTCATGTACTGCTTGAAGAAGTTGTCTTCCAGAAACTGGCAGTAGGTCCGGGAGTTGAGCTTCACTCCATACTCAACCCAAAAAGGTCCCACAAGTTCATCTTTGATGATACCAGCCCATACCAGTACCCCACCTTGCTGGCGGAGTGGAGCTCTCTGCCCTTTACTGATCCAGCCTCTGGCCCATCCATCTGGCCCATCCATCTGGCCCATCAAGAGTCTCTCTTTTCATCACTCCATAAAACCTTTGAAAAATCAGTATTAAGATATTTCTTGGCCCAGTCTTGACGTTTTATCTCATGTTTCTTGTTCAAAGGTGGTCGTTTTTTCAGCCTTTCTTACCTTGGCCATGTTCCTGAGTATGGCACACATTGTGCTTTTTTAATACTCCAGTCATGTTGCAGCTCTGAAATATTGCAAAACTGGTGGCAAATGGCATCTTGGCAGCTTGATTTTCATCAATTCATGAGCAGTTATTTTACGCCTTTTTTGCCCAACACGCTTCTTGCGACCCTGTTGGCTATTTGCCAAGAAACGCTTGATTGTTCGGTGATCATGCGTCAAATGTTTGAATTTCAAGACTGCTGCATCCCTCTGCAAGACATCTCACAATTTTGGACTTTTCAGAGCCCGTCAAATCTCTCTTCTGACCCATTTTTCCAAAGGAAAGGAAGTTGCCTAATAATTAAGCACGCCTTATATAGGGTGTTATCATTAGACCACAACCCTCCTCATTACAGAGATGCACATCACCTGATTTACTTAATTGGTAGTTGGCTCTCAGGCCTATACAGCTTGGAGTAGGACAACATGTATAAAAAGTATCCTGTGATCATAATACTCATCTGCCTAATAATTCTGCACACAGTGTATATACAGTACGTGTCAGATGATCCCAAGTTTTGGAAACTTTTTTCCAATTATGACAAAAGGTAGCATAAAAAGTTATCCACAAATAATACCACATACTATTATTTATTTATATAGTGCCATAAGGTTCCATGGCGCTTTACATGAGGATAGGGGAGACAAGCACAATTACAATAACTCTAGACAATCAGGACATATAGGTACAGGAGGGGAGGGAACCCTGTCCACGAGGGTTCACAGTCTACGAGGCTATAAGCCTTTGGTCACACTTGAGATAGAGGCAGTACCATCACACTTGATTGGAAGAATTGTAGAAAAACTACAGAGATCACTATAAAACCTGGGTGGAGACCATTAGAAGTCAGTGGTGCAGTTTTTTCACTGATCAGTGTCCATCCAGTTTGTGTCCCAAAACCCGGAGAGGAACTTGCAGAGAAAAACTAGAATTGAAAGATTGACGCCTGTTCTGAGTTTTGGAGACACTCCTGGTTTTGGCACACAAACTGGATGGACACTGATCAGTGAAAAAACTGTAGTGTGAAGCCAGCCTAATACTCATCATACCACGGATCTGATACAACATTGTGTGTCTCAGTATAAACACAAGCCATTTGTCTATGTGAGACATACCATGGTTGTCAGGGCGGCACAGTGGCTCAGTGGTTAGCACTGCTACCTTGCAGCGCTGGGATTCTAGGTCAATTCCCACCAAGGACAAAATCTGCAAGGAGTTTGTATGTTCTCCCCATGTTTGTGTGGGTTTCCTCCGGGCACTCCGGTTTCCTCCCACATTGTAAAGACATACTGATAGGATGTTTAAATTGTGAGCCTCAATGGGGACAGTGTTTTGCAAATGTTTGTAAAGTGCTATTGAATTTATAGCGCTATATAAATGAATAATTATCATTATTATAATAAATTGTACCGAAAAGTGGTCTCCATGATCTCAAAATAAGTGAATAAACTTTTGACTGTGTCTCTGTAAAGATTTACTTCTGTATATTGACATTGATGCATCTTTGATCACGCAACAGACCATAGCAGCCGAGTAGTAAGTATCATTTCATTTCCAGCCTCATTTCACACACATTCCTTATGTGTTTCTCAGGCTTTTTTCTCAATAAAAGATACATTCAGATAATACTTGGACCATAGCACATAACAAATTCTGTCCTTGAAACAATGTGTCCCTCAAGTCAATACAAGAGAAAAATACTAAGATATTATACAACCAACCAGCTAAGATACAAATGTGACTTTTACGCTGAGAAAGTTGGCCTGGATTATTACATTTATTAATTTTTTAGAATTCTAAACACTGTGGAGCGTTGATGCTATTTTTATATTATAGAAACCATTTATTTAACCGTTATCTCCAATAATTCAACCTTAGTTTCTCTGAACTTCGCTGTGTTCCAAATACATGTGCCAAGCAGTTTCTTGACGACTAATCTTTTTGTACAGGCATGGCAGCCTAGGTTTCCAGAGGTAATCTAAGGTCTCATGCACATGATAGATTGTTATGGCTTAGTATTGTCTAAGCATATAGTAGTGTTACTATTATACTGCACATTTATGCATCTTTCTCAAAAAGGCTACATTCTTGGTTTCTGAAAATCTATTTTGAATCCACTTTTAAGTCATGTGGAGGTAAAATGGGAATGTTCTTCTGGATCTCCCTACCTGATGGCTATAGTCAGTGGAAGTGAATGATGCAAACAATATTAATTCTGGTTTTTAATATTTTGTAGAAAGCATTTTAGGATCCTGATTATTCTATGTACCATTTGGGATTACAGATCTCTTTGGTAACATCCCAATCGTTAGAGGCTAAAAAGGCATTTGACCACCTTGGATGGTCATTAATGTGCGAAACACTGATCCAATTTAGAATCTCAGGACCACTTGTTGCTTTAAAAAGTCTGTATTCCCAGCTTTTGGCATGTATTTCTGTCAAACTACTACATGCAAAATCCCAACTCTTTCTAATACTTGATAGCACCAGTGCTGGTTATCCCTTCTCTCCCTTGCACTCTATTATGTGTATAGAGCCTCTTGCCACAACTATACGCTGTAATCAGAATATTCATGGAGTAATAATGAGTGATAAAGAATTCAAATTGTCTCTCTTCGCTGATGATATGTTGTTAACTTTAACCCAATCACTCATTACCCTACCCATTCTACAAATGCTCCTAAAATAAATGGTTATCTCTCAGGTTACAAAGTTAACGGTAGTAAAACAGAAGCTCTTATGCTAAATTTCCCACTATATCCCCAAACCTGCTAAAAGAGAAAATGATAGCTATAACTGGAAAGACAACTCCTTAAAGTATCTAGGAATCCACCTGACTTCCAGTTATAACTTGCTATTCAAACAAAACTGTCCCTACGTTGGTAACAAACTCAAGCGGCTACTTTATAAATGGAATTCTCTACCCTTATCTCTCTTTTTTTGGAGAATCTTATCAGTTAAGATGACCCTACTTCCTAAACTTACTTTTAGGCTGGCTTCACACTTGCAGATGCATCTGCAGCGTTTTGCAGATGCATCTGCAAGTATCAGCGTGCAGACCGCGGCCCCTATGTTTATAATGGGGCGCACCGCGGTCTGAAAGCACTCATTCATTCCTATATGTGAACCGTCCGCAGGCGGATGCCTGCTTACAGATCACACACTCCCGCCCGCACCATGGACGCACATCTCGCGTCCATGGTGGGGCGGGAGTGTGTGATCTGTAAGCAGGCATCCGCCTGCGGACGGTTCACATATAGGAATGAATGAGTGCTTTCAGACCGCGGTGCGCCCCATAATAAACATAGGGGCCGCGGTCTGCACGCTGATACTTGCAGATGCATCTGCAAAACGCTGCAGATGCATCTGCAAGTGTGAAGGCAGCCTTATACCTCTTTGAAACTCTTCAAATGTTCCTTATAAATAGCTAAAGTGTCTTGAGTCATCTATTCTCCCAATTCACTTTGGCCCACAAAAGACATAGTGTTAAATAACAAATTATGTTAGTGAGTAAAACTAAGGGGAGGAATGGGTGTACTGGAAATTATGAAATGTTATTGAGCTACTCATCTACAACCTAATACCAGCATGGTGAGCACTCACAGCGTACTCTAAATTGATGGAAATAGAGAAATTGTGGTGAGCCTGATCCACTCAAATTCTTATCTCTGGACAACTACCTCAAATACATTTGCCTCTCTCATGTTGGGACCAATAATGTTTAGTAAAAAAAATTTGGGAAACTTGCATGAAAAGATTCCTGCTGGAGACAAAGCATTCTCCCTTGATTTCTGTCTAATTCAACTCTACATTATCTGATAGCTTGAAAAGGAAAGTAACGAAGCCATGGTTTGATGAGCATCTTTTTGTTTTGCTGATATAGTTGATATCCACTCTAGGACATTGCTTCCTTTTGACATTTTGCAATCTCGTGTTAACATCCCCTTAAATTTTCAGTTTTGGTACGTACAAATTAAACATCACATGCACTCTTTTCTCATCCTTAATGAGGTCTGGGG